>JAOTRH010459576.1:0-28830 GCA_034768845.1 Heliamphora exappendiculata | reverse complement strand
AATTTGATACAAAAACTAAATCATATGAGAAATAATTGATGTTTTAATAAATCTAAAAAAATATTAGGGTAATTTACCCTTAAAAAAATGTTAAAAGTATTATGGGCATTGAAGACACAGTACGCACCTGTATTTCATTAATTAGCATATCATATATATATATATATATATATATATATATATAATGTGTACAAGGAGATCAAAAAAAATCTTCATTTTGTATTACTTGTCACTGTATTTGGGTTGTAGTTTCCGCAATAACAAAAACGTGTTAGAATGTGAATTTTATCCCCTTAGGCTTAGGGACTGTATGTATAAAGTTGAGGGTAATAAGGTCATTTGATCATCTATACTATTACGGGTAAATTTATATTACCACATTTTATTTTTTGAAAATTTACTTTATGCATTAGGACATTAGCATAAGTATCCAAAAAAAGGTATGCATTTAGGCCTGATTGGTCGTGTTTGATATTATTTAAATTAGTAGCTTATAAATTATAGCTTGTATTAATAATTACGAATGTTTGATAAAAATTATGACTTATAACTGAAATAAAAAAAATTATAAATTGTAACAAAAATTATAAATATTTAATAAAATTTATAATTTATAACTAAAATTAATAATAAAATATTAAAAGTTACTAGTAGTAATTTTGATAAACACTCTCGTTGACTACACGACAGTTTTAGCTTTTGCTTAAAATACAAAAAAGTTAACATTATTTGGTAAAAAAAGCAAAAATTAATATCCCCTTTAGCTTAGGAAATTTTATGTATAAAGTAATGGGTAATAACGTCATTTGATGAACTATACTGTCCTACAATTTCAAGGAATTTTAAGTGCACACACTTTTTTTGTTTTTTTGAAAACACACTTTTAAGCTAATTTGAACAAAAAGAAAAAATCTAACCTTATACCCAAGCAATTAATTTTAAAAAAATTAGCTTAAAAGTTAATTTATCAAACTATCTATTTATAACTAAATTTAAATTTTTAATTAAAAACCCAAAAAAACAAAAAATAAATTCTAAGCTAGTTGTCAATTAAGGCCATAGAATTTATCCAGAATTACGTACAAAAGTATTTGAAAATAAGTCATATTCTAAATACACTTAGGCCTTGTTTGTTTTTTGTGGATTGGATTGCACTAAAAATTTTAGTACAATTAAACCTTTTTTGTTTTTTTTCTAATTTAAAAAATTAGCGTAATATAGTACCCGAGTTTATTTTTTCTAACTAAAAATTAGCTCAATGCAGTCTCTTTTTTACTTTAATTGACTAATTTTTTGTATTGAATTATTGGATAAATTATATAGTATATAAAGTATTAAATGGAGAACAACTAATAGTATATAGATTGTGGTATTAAGGGACATTAAACTTTTTGAATTATTTCTTACTTTATACAATAGTTATGTAATTATGTCTTATAACTCAATTAGAAGTAATACAATTTAATCATATTATATAATTAATATAATCTAATTCTATTATATGAAAAATACAATTCAACTCTACAGTATAAATAATATAATTCAATCTTATGATATAATTAATATAAGTTAATCTCATTATTTGTTCCATTTTAATTAACAAAAAAACAGAAGTTACACCCATCTGAGTGAACTTGTATACAAGTTTTTTAGTGCACCTAGCTTTTGTGGCTTTTGTTAGTTAAGATATATTCTGACAGCCAGTTAGGTTGTGTTCTAAAAAGAAAATTAAGATTTTTTTTGAAATAGGTTTTGAAAAACAAATGTGTCTTAGAATATTTATGTTTGGTTTGTGTTTTCCAAAAAACTTCTGATTTTAATGTTTTAATATGATAACTCCTAGTTTTAATTTATGGATAATTAATTATGAGTTATATTTTAGCAATTTGTCATGAGATAGATCTCAACTAATTGAATAACATAATTGATTCTGTTTTTAAATATTATTAAAATAACAGACATATATGTCATTTATACATACAACATGTTACACACACATACACACTATATATATATATATAATTTTAAATTTTGAATGTTCATTATTTACGTCAATATATTTCTACTATATTAGAAGATATATTACTATTTGCATTATTATATACTTTATTGTGATTTTGACTGTTCTTTATACATGCAATATGTTACATATATATAGACTATATATTTTTTTTCCTCAATTTTATGTGTTTTTGAATTTCGATTGACCATTATTTATATCAATATATTCTTGCAATATTTGAGAATATTACCATTTGCGAACATAGTAATGAAAATATTTTTTATTCCGATAAAAATATAATATGTCATAATATTCAAATGAGAATATAGAGATAATTGCATAATATTTTAATATATATTAATAAAAACTTATAATGAGAGCATTTATGAGAACATAGTGTATCCACACATAGCGATGATAATATTTTTTATTTCAACAAAAACATGGTGTGTCATGATATTCAAATGAAAATATAAAGATAATTGCATAATATTTCAAAACATGTTAATGAGAATTTATATGTTTTGTGAACCATTAATAATGAGAACAATATGATAACACAATATATGATATATTGTTAAAATAAGTCAAATGTGCAACGTCAACGAGAACATACGTGTCAGCTACGATACAAAATTGTTAGACAAACTTACATGGTGATAACAACCATGCCAATGAAGAGAACATTAAAAGGAGTATGATATCGTAATACAAACACATGATTAATAATATAATGTCACATTACATATCAATGAGAACACTGTGAGACTGTCGTAATGCAGTATGATAACTTACAGTATAATGTCACATGATTAATAATATAATGCAGTATGATAACTTACACAGTGATGACAAACACACAATATGTGTCATGCCCCAAACTCCGGGTCATGTGAAACACCCATAAACAACCAAACATACACCAAACCCGAGAATACACTCTCAAAATAAACCATACATGCATTGTATATAAATGCCAAATAGCAACATTACACGGCACCAACGCCCGAAAACATGTTATAACATACATATAACAAAACTAGCAAAAAGGAAGACTACAGCTCTTCCACCTCTTCAGCATCTTCAGACCAACTAGCGTGACCGGTACCTGAAGAAAACAAATCCCACACCGTGAGCCAAAGCTCAGCAGATTCTAAACAACACATGCAATATAAGCTAAACATGCTCGATAAACGAAATGCAATTTTTGACTCTCTTTTAAGCCATTAAAACAGTTTAAAAATAATTTTAGATCATGACTCACTAGAGCCAGAAAATCATTTTCACATGCAAGGGAAAGCTTTGATAAAAATTATTTTTCGACTCATCAGAGCCCTGAAAACGATTCGAGTATTACGACTCCCGCAGGCCGTTAATACAGTATTTCGACTCCCGTAGGCCGATAATATAATTTTTAAGAAAATTGGTCTATCCGTCCCAAAATGCAATACATGCAATCCATGAACACGTGCCTCTTCAGGACCTCATTTCAGCCTTCAGTTATCGTACACACACCCACACCCGTGCCTCATCAGGATCTCATTTCAATCCGTTAGATATCGCACACCACGCACGCAACCCATGCAACACATATTTTCACGAACTTTCACCATAGGACCACAGCCCCAACTAATGCATCTTCTCGGACTTTCACCAAAGGACTGCAACCCCAAATACACTGGCTTTTGCAGCCTATCTCGTACACCGGCTTTCGCAACCTACCTCATTCACCAGCTTTTCCAGCCTATCCCGTTCACCCACACACGTGCACGTGCATCATCAACCAGGATTTTACATCTACTGGATCACAGATTCATTTAATCCATATCATACGCATATGCAAACCTACAACAGGATTTAAAGCATATAACCATGTATTAACACGACGTTTCACAAATCACGTCACATGCATGTAAAACTCTAGATTTTAAAGCATAAACCATGTAATCTACTTACGAAATTCGTACATAAATAAACAGTTATAAATATACACATAACCATATAAAACCACATCACAACACCACCCGTCAAAATCGACATCCTCCCACAAGGACAACCCACACGACCACCACTGGCCCAAATACACCCAACACGGCCATCACAGACCCACGATGCTCACCAGCGCCAACACAAACCCAGCATCAAACCACGCACCTAACCGTGCATCAATAAGCCGCATCTACCATGCACATCACCCACGAGGGCGACACTCAAACGCACACCCGAGACCACGACACGACCCGACCCCCAAAACCACCACATAACCAACCGAGCCCCAAAAAGAATCCACAGGTATTTAAATCGAGTAATTTTCATAAATTAATCAATTGAATACCATAAGACACCGATCAAAAATCAAGAAATCAACCCAAAATCACAAACCACCTGCCCACAACTTCAGTCGACTGGACCCAACCCCTAGTCGACTGAAAAACACAGTGGAAAACCACAAAACGCCCAGAAGCACTGTCCAGCCGACTGACCTTCGAGGTCCAGTCGACTGAACCCCAGAACACATGATCCAGTCGACTGAACTCATAGGTTCAGTCTATTGAACCCAACCCATAAACCGTTCTAAGCTACGGGTTCAACCCTTAAACCTCATATTGAAGCCTCGAAACTCCCTTTTTAACATCCTCAAACATGCACACGCCTATGCCTAACACCAAGGCCACAACAGAAACACCCGGCACCCGATTTCATTCATGAAATCGCCGAAAAATAGGTTTTAAACCCAAAAATTCAACTTTGAAACAAACATAGATCTACAGCAATCTACATGTTAAAAATACCCACGTTTACCCATATCACCCTTATATAGCAGTAGGGTTTAGAATCCTATCTCAATGAGTTCAAAACTCAACGTCTCGAACCAAGTGCAAAATCGAGTTTCGCCAAAATCAAAATCTGATCGGATGGTTGCGTAACCCGCGACGCCAAAAGCAAGGATCTGCTGTTGGATCATTGAAAACCGAGTCCCTGGCCCCTGATAACTTAGAGAGAAGGCAGAGAGAAAATGAAAAATTTACTGAAGAAGTTTTGAAAAATATCTTTATGAAAATATCTAACTCCAGATATTTATAGGTCTCCAAAATATCTTTTTTTTGAAAATTTTCAAGAATCAGGCCACAACGACTCACGGCCCCAGGAACCTACCCCGCATGCATATCTAAGTCCAATCATGCATCAAAAATAGTAAAAACTTGTTGCAATAAAAATATATAACGCGCGCCCGAAAATGCCAAAAAAGAAAAACGGGTTAGGATCTCACAATATGGCATGATATCGTAATACGGACATAGGAATAATAACATAATGGCCCACTTCCGACCACCGCCTCTGACCACCCTCTTCGGTCACTGCCTCCGACCACTACTTTCGGCTACTATCTCTGACTACCATATACGGCCACCACCTTCGGCCACCATCACTACTTTATACTATTATTAACGAGTGTCACTTTCAGTCACTACCACTGACCACCACTTTTTAAACATTTATGTATCAAATATATTTTTATTTTTATTTTATTATAAAAATAAATAAAAATATATTTTTTGTTTATGGTAAAAAAATAAAAAAGAAATTTTAAATATTACCAAACGGACCATAACATTTTTGCTAAACTTATCCTGTGGATCCACCTTTAGTGGGAATTAGATAAATTTAAGAAAAAAAATTTTTTAGGAATAATTAGTTATAAGTTCAATTCTTAATCTTTTTCCTGCATTTAGCCTATTTTATTTTATTTTTAACTTTTTAGATCCATTATTGTTAATTCTAGGCAACCCAAAATATGAGTGAATTGAGTTTTAAAACAATAATAACAATTTGAAAAAAAAAATTCAAAATCTTTTAATTTCATAAGCAAGTATGATAGATACTAAAGTAATAAAAAAAATTAAATAGGTTAGAAAGAAAAATTATGAAATAGACACCAAGAGTTATAGTGGTTCGGCTTCTTTCAGGTCTACGTTCATTCCTCAAGACTGTCCTTAAGAACATCCACTAGAATCGAATGCTTCATAAGCGCATTCAAAAGCTTTTATAGTCTCAAGAAGTTCTTACAAAATAATTCATATTTTTTCTAAAGTCTTTTGAGCTCTTCTTTAAGAAATTCACGTACTCTCTTAAAAGATCAAGGGTGACTCACTCTCTTTTACAATAAATGTGAGAGAATAAAAAATTCACTAACTAACATTCATTACAAATGATTGGAAATAAATAATCAAGAAAAAGTGACTTTCGGCTGGAGGAGTAAATGAGCAGTAAATGCTTCTTGAAGATTTGGAGATTTAAATTCAAGCAATAGAACCATAGATTTGAAACTCCAAAAATTAACTCCTTATATAGCCATATGAAGTAAATAGCCGACGGTAGATTGGTGGAGACAATTAATGCTCTAAAATCACACCGTTGGAACCAGCGTGAGATTTGAAATTCATCGCAGGTGTCGACTCAAAGCCATGTTGTGACGACACAAAATATCTAGGATTTGGTTCTTCAAGTGATTGTGTTAACTCAGTTCTTCGTTGTATCGACTTTATTTTTGCATTTACCTCACCTACACAGTGGTGTGGACTCATGAAATATTTGGTGTCGACCTCACGTATTTCTTTACTTTTTTAGGTGAGACAATTGTGTCAACTCATATCTTCATTGGTGTCGACCCATTTTGTCAGATCAGCTATTGGAATTTCAGTGTCAACCTAAAAGCGTTACGGTGTTGACACTTGAGATTACAGTCAGTCTCGGGACTTTTAAAGTTGACTCATCTTCACTCTGGTGTCGACTCATAAAATCTCAGATAGACTCGGTTTTTTTGGAGTCAACTCATTTTTGTTTAGTATCGACCTAAAACTCTTGTTTTCGAAAGAAACCTTTATGTTGACTTAGAAATTTTTGGTGTCAACCCATTTGACTTGGAGTCAAAAAATGGCTTGCAGTCTCGGTGTTGACCCATTTTTCTTTAGTATCAACTCATTTTGTTTCTCGGAAGCTGTCTAGGTGTCGACTCAAGTGACTTTGATGCCAACCCGTAGAACCCAAAGTCTAGAACCCGAAGGATCATTTGGTGTCGACTCAAAACACTTTGGTGTCAACTCAAAAAGAATCCCGCAAAGAGACTGAGCTGTCGACCCATTCTGCATTGGTGTCGACTCAAAGTGGATCCTGGTCTAATATTAGAGGTGTCGACTCAAAATCATTGGGTATCAACTTATTTGAATTCCTGAAATATCTTAAGTAAAGAGATTAAGGTGTTAACCCTAAACTTCATTTGTGTCGACACACTTAAGAATTTCAAGCGTGCTTTGTCTTTAGGTGTCGACTCAATTATCGATTGGTGTCGACACATTACATTATTTTTCAGAACACTAAGTGTTAATCCATTTGATTCAAAATGTCAGCATAAATGGTATAAGGTGTCGACTTATTACTCATGTAGTGTCAACTTTTATCTTTTTAAAAATAATTAAATATAAAAATTTTAAATCAAATTATTTAAAAAAATAAATTATCAAAATCTAATTAAAAAGCTATTGGGCTAATAATTATTTTAAAAGATTTAAAGTCTAAAATCCTCTAAATTAGTACTTGTCATTTTTATTGACAAAGTAACCCTTATGTATAAACCCTCTCTTATTACCAAGCAACTTTGTCGCCTCTTTCGTGTCCGATTTGTAAGGACCCGATTTTAGATTATAAATTTAGCGACGATAAGCCAAAAGAATCTTAGGACACGGCGAGGCTAAAGACCTACGAAAATCAAAACCTAAGAACTTAAACCTGGAGAAGCAAAAACCCTAATATGAGAAAAAAAACCTTTTAATTTTAGAAATAACAAAATTACCCTAAATCATTAATTCAAAAACCCTAAAATCATATAAATTAGAAAAATTACTATTTTGCCCAAAAGAATAAAAGATTCCCTTAAAAGTTTAAAATTTAACACATGGACAAATTTAGCTCAACCTTTTGAATTAAAACAAAAAATAAAAGACAAAATAGTAATGAAAATGACCAAAATACCCCTCTAGGGCCGGTTGTGCCTTGGAGTTTGTGCCTGAAATTCTCCTTTTGTATTTTATGCTTAAAATTAAAAAAAATGTACAAATCAAGTATCATCATTATCTAAAAATGTTTAAATAAATAAGGATACTACCAATATAAATATGTGTGTATGTGTGCGCGCGTGTGTGTGCGTTTATACGTCTTGCAAGAATAAAATCATTTACAGTCAATTTGACACAATTTAACCAAAGAGTTTAATTTAACTTATATGTCAACACATAAATAACCAAATAATACAATAATAATAATTATAAATTGAAGTAATGAACTAAACACAAAATTACTAAATTAACTCTATTTAATAGAAAAAGTGATAAAAAATATACGCTAAGTTAATGTTTGAAAATTTTTCTTAAACAATGTAGTATCATTATACCTTCATGAACTATTATAATACAATAAAATACTACAAAACCACCAAAGGGCCCCTAATTTTACGTTGGCTGGCCACCACCACCTCTCCTGTCAGAATTCCAAGCTTGAGTTGTCTTTTTCACCACCCATACAACTAATACAAATGTGTGTATGCCTTCTACCACCACCCACCACCATCATAGCTTCCACCACTCAACACCTCTATAAGAACCACCATCAAACCTCTTAGAGAGGGTGAGGAAGAAGAAGAATGAAGAAGAAGCTAGGAGAAGAAGGGAGGAAGTTCATAGGCATTAAAACTAAGTCTTTCCATCTTTCAACCAAAAATCAGTCCAAGAAGTAACTAAACTATTAAATCCCTCTCCTCTCACTCAACTCAAATCCTCCTTCTTCATTCTTAAAGATAAAATCAAGAAAAAGAATCAAATTAAGTCAATAAAAAGCGTTAAGACTAAGATTTGGGACTCTTTTGATGATCTTCTTTATTTTTGTATCTATGCATGTGGTTTTCTTTTAGATCCATGTTTATTTTTACATATTTGTTACTAGAGACATTGTTTTTGAAGTTTTAAACCATGCATGCATAGGATAAAACCAAGTCCATGCCATGCAAGAAGTTAGAGGATGAAGCCGCTAGTTAATCCTAAGTTTTAAAAGTTTTGGCTTGCTGGATCTTTTTTTGAAAAATTATAATAAAATATAAAAATATCTCATGAGGTCAAATATTATGTTTAGAGTTATATTTTGAAGTTATTTTTCATATAAAATTAGTTTGAACTGATTTGGACTTATAAATCTTGAGTTATGAATTTTCCACCAAAACGTGTTAAATTTGACCCAGTTTCTATTGCAGAGGCAAAAATTCCATTTTAGAATATGATCTAGGTTTCAGTTCCTTCATAAAATTGTAACTAACTTACTTTTCTACCTACTCACAAAAAATAAGCTAGTTTTGAAGAGTTTTGGTCAGTCAAAAGCCTTCTTCAAATTACTGTCCTCATTTAGTAATTTAGAACCAAATCTGTCCAATCTTTATATAAGACTCAAAGTCCAAATATTTAATGCCCAAATCAAAACATGTTCATCATGACAAATATTAGGAGTATTTTAATCTAAATGTTGTCCAAAAATCAAAGCATGCAGATTCCATCTGGTCCACCAAACAATTTTTATGCTCTCTACTTTTAGTCCTGAAAATCACCACGCAAGAGTTTTAAAATGCTGATTTGACATATTTTTTTATGAGGGCAAAATCTTAAATATTTTCTTAAGAACTCTACCAAGAATCCTTCATGAAAGGTTTAGGGAATATCTTAAACTAAAATATATCTAAAAATTAGAAAGTTTCAAACTGATTTGATACCCCAAAGATATTTTTCTTTGTTAGCCTTATTCACAATATTTTGGTTTTTAAGCTTAGAGCTGTTGTACCACTTTATCTTGTGAGGGTGAAATCACATAGAAATAATGAGAATTAGCTTAAGTGTTGATCATAAGAGTTGTTAAGGACCTTTTAAATTAATTTGTGACCAAAGACCAAAAATTAAATTAAAGTTTAGGTGCCTCAAATGCTTGCTGCAAATTTTGTTTAAATTGCTAAATTTTTTTAGTAAAGTGTTGAATGTAATGTGCTTAACATTACATTTATGCCTTAAGTAATTTAAAGCTTGAATAAATGTTTAATATCAATTATGTGCTAATCATATGAACAATAACATGATGTAAAAGTATACACATTTTGTTGAATACCCAACTTTAACTTATGAGTGAAAGCATGCTTAAAGTAGTTATACCATATACTTTAAAGTGGTTGTACATCATGCTTAAAGTAGTTATACCATGAGCGCTGTAGTAGTTGTACCATGAACATTGTAATAGTTGCATGTGGGGCATCTTGCGAATCATACCTTGTACATTTGAGTTGTACTTTTATCATAATTGATGGAGTGTGCCGTTTTGGAGTCGATCACTCATTACTCCTTATCAAGAGCATCCATGGTGTGTTATCTTATGAAATTATTTTTGGATATATAATCCCCATGAACACCCTGGGTGTGTTCTCGATGTAAATATTGTTGATGTTTTGGGATGAACCCCTACAATCACCATGAGTATGTCTTTTGCATTCCATATGTTTTCTTATTCTAGAGTATAGGTTGAACCTGGCGGAGGTATCAAGATCCTTAGGGTGGGAACGTCCAAATAAGGCCTAAGGTTGGCACCCTACCCGTTGTGATTGAATAAAACAATTGCGAAATATAACCGGGCGAAGTGGTTATCTTTCATGACGAGGTTTTTGTTGATGGTCTCTATAGTTCTTGTTGTCTAGAAAGTCTATCACTTGGATTCGCGACGTGAAATTCTTTGTTTCAGGTTGTGGTATATGTAGACACCCCAATTTCTCCTTGCCGAATTTTAAACCTATCCAAGTGTGTCCAATGATGAAAACTGAGTTGAATGATGTCACTGAACAATCGTCGGGAACCAATCCGAATCCAGTACTCCGTAAAATCAAATCACAAGATCACATTTCTTGAACCTTGAGACCGCAATCTCCAAACCTCGTGACCTGGTTGTTCACTGGCCCAAGTAACTATACCCGAAACCTTTCAACCTTGCGACTGTTATGTTGAATGTTGCAACTGCAATGGGAATCTCCTAAAAATCCTAAAATTTGTTACAGTCGTAACCTCTAACCTCATGGTCACAACCTTTGAAGGTGGCGACCACAACCTTTGTGAGGTCAGACTAAGCTCGGGACATATCACCATCTCATTGGGTGGCATTTTCTATAAATGCATACCTTCGGTACGATTTTAAAAGGACAAATTCTGAATGTGGATACTCTATCAAACCAACAATTCGAACCCCGATTTCTTACACACTTTCATTACCCCCTCGCTCGGAGTACTGGAGTTGAACATTTTTCTTGGCAATCAGAAGAACGACTATTGCATTCCCACGACATAAGGATACACCCAGATACCACAGTCCAGGTATATATGCACCATCCCCGACACTTTTCTCTCCACACCTTCTATCCCCGTGGAGAGGTCGAATTAAACGTGTGGCAACCTATCAAAGGGCTGCCACTACACTGTAGGGCACCTATTGTTATCGCGTGATGTCATTTGGTTTAAAGATTGTAGGGACAACCTATCAAATGGTTGTCACTACCTTGTTGCATAATATGATACATAAGTAAGCCGAGGTGTATGCAGGCGACATAATTGTTAAGTCTAAAGATCAAGACGACCATGTCATAGTGCTACAAAAATTCTTCGAAATGATTAAGAAGAATAAGATGCGGCTCAACCCGCAAAAGATTGGCAGAGGAATCGAATGGAACAGCTTCTCTTATTTGATGAAAGAAGACTACACATTCTGTTCCACGTACAAGGATACCAGAGGAGGATAGCTTGAGCATTCAATAAGAAGATCAAAATCCGGGATCTAAGAGAAGTTGATTTGGTGCTTAAGAAAATTAGGGCTCTAGTTTTTTATCCAAGGAAAAAGTTCATGCCAAATTGGGTCGGGTTGTATCTGATCAAAACTTTCATGACCGATGTGATGTAATCATCAAGATCTGAATGGTAACGCATTCTCCACTTCGATCAACTTAAACCAGTTCAACAGTTACTAGCCTTGAGAGAAAAATAAATAAAATAAAAGCTCATTGGGTTGAAAATAAAAAAGGCAGCCTAGGCAAAAATTAGAGCAGCCTACAAGACTGAAAACCCGAAAGGGCGATCTTAGTAAAAGTTAAAGCATTATAAAATGAAAGTGTTAATACCCGAGAGTGATCCAAGCTCGAACTACATTATAGCTTTATTCCACTTTTTGGTATACGTAGGCAGCTTCTTTCAAGAAGTATGGATATCTTTTTTGTTTTAGCCATCTTTGAATCCGAGTAATAACCAATGCAAATTTATCTTTGAGTTCTGATAATAAAGTCGTTTAATTGCTAGAATCGAAAAACTTCAAATAATTGAAAACTTTTTTTAGATAAATGTCGAATTTTCATTATTTCAGCTGCGATTACAAGGTTTTAAAAGTAAATGAGGAGCACGCAAGTCCCAAACTCTAAATAAAGAAGAAAGCTACAAAATCTTAAAAGCAAAGCAAATCTCTCAGATCTTCCTTCTCTTTGCTACTTGTTCTTCTCCCACTTCTTTGTTTCTGCTCTCTTTTTTCTGAACTAGTCACGCCTTGTACTCTTCGGGGAGCTCAGTGTGGGATAGATCCTGTATCTTCATCAATAAACGAGATGGCCAAGTCTTCTGATACCGCGCTAGAAATGGGGTCTGAAGGGAAGATGAATACATAAGACCCCGTACGCTATGAAATATGATCTGACCTCGACCAAACTGTCTTATGATCCAGTGTGGATAGTAGAAGGTGGACAGCCACAGACCAATCAGTAAGACATCTGAATGGTCCATAGTGGTCAAAGTCATAAAAGGGATCACCACTAGGAGCATTGCCAAGTGATATCTTCTTCAGTCAGCCAAAAAAAATATTGCCTGTAAGCTGCCTCGGTAGTGCATTTTGGGTAAAAAAAGACAATCAACAAAGGCAACAGCATTGTGCCCATTCGAATCCAGTTTCTACAGAAGATTTACTTTCCCTATCTTCTAAATCTGAAAAGACAAAAAAGATGTAAGAATTGAGAGAAATCAGCAAAATGGGAGATATGTGAGAAAATAAAGAGAGATAGTAAAAAAAGGAGAAAAGAGTAGTAAAATTTAAGAAAAATTCGTAAAAGAAGAGAAAAACTGTAAAAATCGAGAAAAATTGGCAAAAGGAGAGAAGAGCAAAAAAAAGAGATTTTAGTTTTACTTGAAAAAGTAGAGGACTATTGACAAAAGATGTTGTCACATCCCGGTAGATAGCATCTAAACCAATCAGGGTCTCAGCCAAAACTAAGACCACGAAGTCCTTCCCTGTCCTTATTTGCTCAATAATGTCCACCAGAATAGTGCTAATCCGGCTGTCACAAGAAACAAGAAGGTACCGAGCAAGCAAACAGATGCACAGAACATAACGGCGCCGCAACTGAAAGCTAAAGTGACCAAGTGCATCGGTAAGGCAGAATATGTGCCCAGTGAATTCCTGTGGATGAAGAAAGAAACATTCTGGCCAGTCAAACCACAAAGACGCATGATCTACTTCTTCACAGAGACGAACATGAAAAGTATTACCACGAACTCCCGTCAGATAAGATTAGGAATGGCAGTGAACTTCTCTACAGTGGGGCACAACTCTTTAAGGCTAAATCGAAAAACATGAGCCCGTAGATCCTAAAAGTTATGTAGCAGCCCTCAGCAATGGTTCGTTGATCCAAGCCCTAGTGCATTAAGCAATCTTTTCCAAATCTTAGTCATATGCGAAGCATTGTCTAGGTTCTAGTTTCGTGAGACGACCCTTAGGTTTTCTAAGCTCTTGTGCGCTATGCAAACTTTGTTAAAATCCTAGTCATATGTGAAGCGTTGTCTAGGTCCTAAGTTCATGAGACGACCCTCAAGTTTTCTAAGCCCTAGTGAGCCAGACAAACTTCGTTAAAATCCTAGTTCATAAAGCATCTAGGTCCTAAGTCTAGAAAGTATCTTAGGTTTTCTCCAAGCGCTGGCCTATAAGGCGTCTAGGTCCTAAGTCCTAAAGGTATCTTAGGTTTTCTCCAAACCCTACTCCATAAGGCGTCTAGGTTCTAAGTTCAAAAGGTGTCTTAGGTTTTCTTCAAACCCTATTCTATAAGGCATCTAGGTCCTAAGTTCACAAGGTGTCTTAGATTTTCTTCAAACCCTAGTCCATAAGGAGTCTAGGTCCTAAGTTTAGATGGTGTCTTAGGTTTTCTCCAAAACTAGTCCATATGGAGTCTAGGTCCTAAGTTTAGGCCCTAAGTCCATAAAGTGTTTTATATTTTCTCCAAACCCTAGTCCATAAGGGGTCTAGGTCTTAAGCCCATAAGGTGTTTTAGGTTTTCTTTAAACCCTAGTCCATAAGACGTTTACGTCCTAAGTCTAAAAGGTATCTTAGGTTTTTTTCAAATCCTAGGTCCTAAGGTTAGATGGCGTTTTAGGTTTCCTAAGCCCTAGTGTGTTAAGCAACCTATGTTTCAAGCCCTGCTTCTTAGGAACCCTACGTCCAAAAGGCATTTTAGGCTTTCCAAGCCCTAGAGATCTAGGTACCCTAAGTCCAGAAGACGTCTTAGGTGCCTCAAGCCCTGCTTCTCAAGCATCCTAAGTCTAGAAAGCGTCTTAGGTTTCCCAAGTCCAAATGCACTAGGCATCCTATATTTCAAGCCCTACTTCTTAGGCACCATAAGTTCATATGGCGTCTTAGATTTTTCAAGTCCTAGTAATCTAGGCACTCTAACTCTAAAAAGCGTCTTAGGTTTTTCAAGTCCTAGTGATCTAGGCATCCTAAGTCCAGAAGGCGTCTTAGGTTTCTGAAGCCCTACTTCTAAGGTACCCTCAGTCCAGAAGCCATCTTAAGTTTTTCAAGTGCTAGTGCGCTAGGCAGCTTATGTTTCAAGCCCTACTTTTCAGGTACTCTAAGTCCATAAGCAATCTTAGATTTTCCAAGCCCTAGTGTGCTAGGGATACTATGTTTCAAGCCCTGTTTCTCAAGCACCCTAACTTCAGAAGGCATCTTAGGTTTTCCAAGCCCTAGTGATTTAGGAATCCTAAGTCCATAAGGCGTATTAGGTTTCTCAAGCCATACTTCTCAAGCATCCTAAGTCTAAAAGGCGTCTTAGGTTTCTCAAGTCCTAGTGCACTAGGCATTCTATGTTTTAAGCCCTACTTCTCAAGCACCCTAAGTCCAAAAGGAGTCTTAGGCTTCTCAAGCCTTAGTGATCTAGGCATTCTAAGTCCAAAAGACGTCTTAGGCTTCTTAAACCCTGCTTCTCGAGCACCCTAAGTCCAAATGGCGTCTTAGGTTTTTCAAACCCTGCTCCCCAGGCACCTATGTCATGATTGCTTTTTATGTGTTTTTAATGCCCCTATAATGTGTTTGTTTGCCTATTTTTGGGATTTAAAAATAGTTTTAAAAGTCTTAACTCGACTTTTTAATATTTTTTCTTCCGTTTCCATCCAAACTTTTGGGTCTTAACTCAACGTATTAATTTGTATTGCTTCACCGTTCAAGGTAATTTTTAGGATCATGACTCGATCCTTGTAATTATTTTATCCCCGGCTGAGTTTTTAGATCTTAACTCGATTTTTGAATTGTTGTTTGTTTGTGCTCCTTTAGGTCTTGAGTCGACGTTTAGGGTATCTTTTACATCATGTTAGTGTTTGCATCATATTTTCCGTTTTGCATCATTTGCATTTACCCCGGAACTATATTTTGGTCTAATCCCTAGCCAAGGGGTACGAAGGCAACTCAATAAAAGTTTAAGTACTACCACCATCATATGAATGCTTATGTGTTTATAACCTAAGATTGACGGCTTGGTCAAATAAAAATTATTTTTAGGTCTTTGACATAACTCACATCATGCGTTGCTACGCAAGTTGTATGAAAAAGGAGCAACTGTAGACACCCCAATTTGACCCCATCGAATCTTAGACCTATCCAAGAGTGTCCAATGATGAAAATCGAGTGGAATAATGTCTTTGAATGATCGCCGGGAAGCAATATGAACCCAGTACTCCGTGAAATCAAACCACAAGATCACATTTTTCAAACCTTGAGGCCACAACCTCCAAACCTCGCAATCTAGTTGTTCATTGGCCCAAGTAACTACACCCGCAACCTTTGAACCTTGCGACCGTTATGTTGAATGTTGCAATACAATGTGAATTTCTTAAAAATCCTAAAATTTGTTACAGTCGTAACCTCTAACCTCACAGTCGCAATCTTTGAAGGTGGCGACCGTAACCTTTATGAGCCCAGTCTGAGCTTGAGATGTGTCACCATCTCATTGAGTGGTATTTTTTATAAATGCGTACCTTCTATACAATTTTAAAAGGATGAGTTCTAAATGTGGATACACTGTCGAACCACTTATCCAAACCCCAGTTTCTTACGCACTTTCGTTACCCTATCGCTCAAAGTACTAGTGTTAGACCTTTGTCTTGGCGATCAAAAGAACGACCATTACATTCCCACGACTTGAGGATACACCCGGATACCATGTTCCAAGTATATTTACATGATCCCCTGCACTTCCTTCTCCACACCTTCTATTCCCGTGGAGAGATCGAGTTAAATTTGATAGTGTAGGTACAATTCCAAGATGGGATGAATTGGGTATTTGAAAATTTTATGCCAATATTGACCCAATTAAACATGCAATTCCAAACGTCCACAAGTATTCTCTAACAATTAAAATCAAGTAAATATAGTATTTAAAGTGCAAAATTAAAGAAATAGAGTTAGAGAGATACGGCACCGAGATTTACAAGGTTCAGTACTACGGCTTACGTCCTTACCTCAAGCACACCACTATGAGAATTCTACTAAACACTCATTCAGTAGGCAGAGCAGCCTCTCTCCTTCAAATAGGCAGAGTAGCCTCTTTTGAGAATGTCCCCTCCTCAAGTACACACTACCTCAGTAGGCGGAGCAGCCTCTCTTAAGAAATTTCCTTCTCAAGTCCCTCTTTATAAGCGGAGTTCTCTCTCTCCTTCAATAGGCAGAGTAGCCTCTCTTGAGAATCACCTTCTCAAGTTACAACAAGAATACAAGAAATCTAAATAAAATTATACAATGAATCAGCTCATTCAGTGAGCAAATGCATATAAATGAATCATACTAATGTTTACTCCAAATGATATATAAGTGAAAAGCTCAATTAAGGATTTCTAAAGTTTTCTCTCAAAAATAGTTCATAAAAATGAAGAATTTGAAGCACAAACTTGATGTATATGAGAGAGTAGAAATGGGAGCTTGTCTATGTAATTTTCAGGACTTAAAAGTGGTATTTATAGGCTAAAAACATCAACTGGCCATTGGAATAAATAAGAAAATTTCAAACTAGCCATTTCAACCGAAATTTAAAATTTTACCAACTCAGTCAACTGACCATAAAGGTTCAGTCAACTGAATACATTCAGCCTCCTGAAATAGGTAGTTCAGTCAACTGAACTCGACTGCGCTGTTGTTCCGACTTTAAACGACCACAACTTCTTCATCTGAACTCCGAATAAGATAATTTTTGTGTTCAAATTAAAGCCCCGGAAGTCTACTTTTCAATGGTTCAAACCTCATAACAAAATTTATTTTGTACAAATAGGTATGACCAAAAAAATGAAGGTATATCAATTTTTTTCACACACTTTTTCGCATGTTTTTTGCTGAACTTCTTTTAAAACATTTTAAAATACATTTTATATTTTAAAAATAATTTTCTATGAGATATTAAGCACCTATGGTCCAACTAAGGTCTCCTATGACCTTTCACTTATATAGCCAATGCTTGTGAACTTACATAGGTCCCAGACTCAATACACTTGATGAAATTTCTTGAGTCCTTCAAGTCCTTTTCTTGTCTTCTTGATTTTTCTCTTGCTCTATGGATCTTAGCCGTCTGAATATGATTTTCATGCTTCATGGGTTCTATTTTGCTTTCTCAATTGTACTTGTGATATTAAATTACTGTGAACACACTCAATTTACACAATTTGAAACTTTAGTTTGTTATCATCAAAACAGATTAAGAACTAGTTAGGCCAACAATCTTCCCTTTTTATGATGATAAATAAAGTGTAAAATGAGATTGTCTTTACAAGACTCCCCTCACAATATGCATATAACTAAGATTTTTAGAAAATATAAGGTAATTAATTCATTGACTTTGAATTAATTCAAGTGGTATACATTTAAGCATATTTTGACCAATGGATGTGATAAATTGTATTTCTATGATATAATTCATTAAGACATACATGAACAATTTAATATAAAGTCTTCTCCTGTTTGACATATCAAAAGCAATGCAAAAATAATATACATATTGAACCAAGTATCCTCTCCCTTTTAACATTATTAAAACATTTAAAGTATAAGCTCTCCTCCTTTTTACATATCAAAAAGATTTAATCATTAAGTTTAGTGTAGACTCTTTCTTTTTCTCATATCAAAATGAATATTAATAAAATAATATATATTTTTCTCAAGCATTTTTTTCCTTTTGACATTATCAAAAATGAGAAGCACAAAAATAAAATTCATGTAAAAAGCATTCTCCCACTATTTGATATAGCATCATTTTGACATTAAACAAGATACCAATTGTTATAAAATCAATTGTCAAAATAATATTAATTCTTATTTATGAGTAGAAATATACTAATTGTTAATCATTCTCCCATTTTTTGAGAAAATCATGTAAAAATATCATTTTGACACCAAGCTGGAATATAAAATGTTTTCAGTTAAATTTTTTTCATAAAAGCACTTTTAAGTTGTCAAAACAATTTGTGAAGTATAGGTAAATAATATGCATATGGCTTCCAAAGTAACTATTTGTGCATTGGTTGAAATTTTGTGTCATAATTTAAAATTTTTAGGACAATAATAATGCATGTACACTCAAATCAATAAACTCATGATTTCACTTTCATAACATCTTTCATATTAATACCAATTGTAATAAGAAAAATATTTTCTCTCAATTTTAATTTAACAATTGATGTACCAAAAAAATATTATGATATCCATCAAATTTCAAAAAACGTTATTTCTTTCAAATTATTTCTATTGAAATTAACTCAAATCATACCAATTGAAAGAAAAAAAAAATTTCTTTTACTAATTTAACAATCAATACATATATAAAAAATTATTATCCATTAAGTATTCATGTAAAATTTTTTTTCCAAAATATAGCACATAATACCAATTGTTATGACTTTTTAGAAAATGATACAAATGTTGCTCAAAAAATTATTTTTAATTTTTATTTAAATCTGATACCAATTGATATAAATTATGAGCACAGATTTGATCTTATGAATTTCAAAATAATGAATATATATTCTTAATACATGTATTAGTTCTAGGCAACCCAAGAGGGAGGTGAATTGAATCTTAAAAAAATAAATAACGATTTTAAAAATATTTTAAAAATATTTTCATATTGCGATCGAATAAAGCAAGATAATTAAAAATTAAAGTAATGCAATTATTAAAGAGGTTAGGGATAGAGTGATTAAACTAGACACCAAAGGTTTATAGTGGTTCGACTTCTTTCAAACCTACGTCTACTCCTCAAGTTTCTTCTTGAGTATTTCCACTATATAGAGAATGCTTCACGGGCGTATTTCAAGCCTTTACAACTTTAAAACTTTGCTTGAGTAAACGAATGTTTACAGGCACATTCAGAAGCTTATTTCAGTTTCAAAAAAATCCTATGAAAATAAGCCCATGCTTTTTTCTAATCTCTCTTGAACTCTTCTTTGATGAGATTTACTCACTCACTCAAAAGCTAAATGGTGACTCACTCTTGAATACAATAAATAAAGTGTATTAATGTGGAACACTCACTCTCTTTATAGAAATTAATTTACAATAAATGAGAAGGTAAAGAGAGCTGAGGAACAAGAGATGGAGATTCAGTAATAAACGAAAGCTTGAGAGTAATGAGATTGATTCAAGCAAAAGAACAGTAAGTGTAGGTCTCCAGAGTAATTAAATACTGAGAAATAACTTTTTATATAAACTCATGTGCATTCATGACCGTTTGACGTAGGTAGGAGTAAAAAATGTCAAAAATCCAACCGTTGAGGTCAGCCGCGAATTTGAAATTTCGTCGCAGGTGTCAGCACAAATTTCTTTGGTGTCGACACAAAATGTCTAGGGTAGGTCCTTTTAAGTGGTTGGATCGACAGATTACTTCTGAGGGGTCGACACAATTTCTATATGCTTTCTCACCAACACAACGGTGTCGACACATTTGGATCTGGTGTCGACTCATTTGAAGTTCAAAATTTGAGAGGAGGCACTTGTGTCGACTCAAGTCTTCTTTGGTGTCGACACTAAAATCTGCAAGAACCTTTAGTATATTTGTGTCGACACTTTTGAACATTGATGTCAACACCAAAATTTTTCAGGTGGGCTCGGGACTTTTGTGTCGACTCATCTTCTTATTTGTGTCGACACCCAAAATCTGCAGGTGGTCTCGGTTCTTTTTTATCAATATATTTTTTATTTGTGTCGACTCAAATAACCGAATACCAAAAGTGAGGAACCACTTTTATGTCAACACAAATTTAATTTATGTCGACTCATTTTGAGTCCAAAGAGCTTCAGCTCTTTTGTGTTTACACAAAACTTATTTGTGTTGACACTAACACTTTGATACCTGAAAGTAATTTCATAAAATTGTTAGGGGGGTCAAACTATTTGTTCAAATGTGTTAACACACTTGATGTGTTTCAAGTATACTTTACCTTAAAAGTGTTTGACTTATGTTTCAATTGGTTTAACACAAAATATTTTCATTCAAGAATATATAAGTGTTTTAATCCTTTTGAGAATTGAGTCATTTCTTTTGGTTAAAGGTGTCAACTCAAATATTCAAAATGTGTTAACACTTTTATTTTAGAAATATAAAAATATTATTCTTTTAAATCCATTTATTCTTAGAAAAATAAATTATCAAAATTATCAAAATTCAAATAAAAAGCCCTTTGGCTAACAACATGAAATTTATTTATAAAAAAAAGATATAAACATCTAGAGCTCATTGTCATTATACTTAATAAGTATGAAAATTATGTATGAAAGAATTGTCTCTACGACATAGCACATTATGAATTGATTTATTTTCTTGTTGATGACTTTCAAAAAGATATATGTCCAATTTTCATGCAGGGAGTCATTTTTTATAGTCATATATGATTTAAGATTTTCAACAAAAATATTTATTTTCTAAGTCATAACACATAAGATTTTCAACAAAAATATAATGCATGATTTAAGCACAAAAAATATTATGATGCACGTTAAGAGCACATTGTTATGTTTAATAAACCAATTTATATATTAATGACTTTCAAAATGATATTTAGCCATTTTTCATGCAATTAGTCATTTTTCATAATCATGTATGATGAAAATTATGAGCACATGTTATAATACCAATTGTTATGATATTAAAATAGGTACAAAAATAAATAGAAAAGATTATACCATTAAAGTATTAATTTTATCAAGTCTCAAGTGATAAACTATTTTGAAGCTTTGACTTGACATTCCACACGTGCTTTGGGCTTCCACTTACTATGATTTTCAACAAAATTTAAGTGAAATCTTTTGGTACCCATACCTTCTTGGGTCTATGAAAATTAGTACTCGGATCATACTTTATTTTTCAAATGATATTTTTATCAATACCTCTTTTTTCTCTATAAGGGCAATTATACATAATATGAGCTTTTTTCATACAGTATAAACAAGTAGGTTTAGCATAAACACTTTTGGAAGAAGTATACTTGAAGAGGCTTCCAAGTACTCAATTTTTTCTCCTTAGATCTATAATCTCACTTTCATTACAAGAAGATTTTATTCTTTTAAGCTCATCTCTTAAATAATTATTTTTTTCTTTTATAGTGAAAATTTTAATTTTATAAGCTTTTTTGAAAATCTCATAAGATGATTTTAACTCAATAAGTTCGTTTGAAAGATTTTCAATTTTCATTTTCAAATAAGTATTTTTCTTGCCTAACTTCAAACAACATTTATATAAACATTTATATTATTTTTAAAGTTCCTCATATGTAGGCAAGGTTTCATCACATGATTTATCACAACTAGAATTTAATACATTTGAAGTACTTATAGTGTTAGAATTTATCTCATCATTGCTATGAGCTATATAGCAAAGATTTACCTCCTCATTGCATGAATCTTCATTTGAAGTGCTTGAATCAAGTTGATTTCATGTTGTAGCCTTCATAACTTTCTTCTTCTTCTTTTTGGAATCTTTTCTTTTTGATTCTTTTTTACTTGAATCACTTTGTATATCTTTGAGCCTTGGAGTCATCTTGTAAGCTTTTTGTCCTTCTCTAGAAATTTTTTAAGCTTTCTAGTGATGAGTTTCATATCAAGATCTTCGTTCTCTTCATCACTAGAGCTCTAATTTAATGCTTTGAGGACAACCATCTTTCTTTTATTGGGCTCGATTTTTCTATTATTGATTACCATCTCATAGGTAAAGAGTGATCTGATGAGTTCATTCAAGGTTATCTTCTTCAAATCTCTAGCTTCCGTGATGGCTGTAACTTTAGCTTCACATACTGGTAGCAAACTCCTAAACACTTTTCTCAATAATTCATAAGAGGGGTAATTTTTTCCAAGAGCATGTAAAGAATTGATGATATACGTAAATCGAGTATACATGTCAGAGATTGATCCATGAGTATGCATCTTAAAAGACTCATATTCACTTGTTAATCGATCTATTCTAGAATCTCTGACATCATCAGTTCATTCAAAAGTGATTTTAAGCTTTTTTCAAATTTTTTGTGCATTTATGCAAGTCATAACTCTATTATAATCATTTGAATCTAAAGCACAGTATAAAGCATTAATAGCACTAGAATTTATTTGCAAAAATTTCATGTCATAATCATCTAATTCATGAATTAATTTAAGAACTTCTTTTCCATCAATTAATTTCATAGGAACATAATCACCTTTTTCTATGACTTGCCAAGCATAATAATTCATACTTTGAATAAAAATTTTCATGCGTTGTTTCTAAAAAATATAACGCATGCTACAAAATAAAAGAGGTCGAACGGACGATTGTCCCTCACCAAAAGGAGAAGCACTGATTTGAGCCATTGATCTTTTCACAAAAACTTTTTAAGAAAAAATGTGACATATTCTGATACCAATTGACAGTATAGGTGCAATCCCAATATGGGTGAATGGGGTATTTAAAAAATTTATGCCAATATTAACCCAATTAAACATGTAATCCCAAACGTCCACAAGTATTCTCTAACAAACAAATTCAAATAGATATAGAACTTAAAGTGCAAAATTAAAGAGATTTAGTTAGAGAGATACGACACTGAGATTTACAAAATTCAGCAGTACAGCCTACGTCCTTACCTCAAGCACACTACTGTGAGGATTTCACTAAACACTCCTTTAATAAA
Organism: Heliamphora exappendiculata; assembly: GCA_034768845.1. NCBI lineage: Eukaryota > Viridiplantae > Streptophyta > Magnoliopsida > Ericales > Sarraceniaceae > Heliamphora > Heliamphora exappendiculata. The sequence continues at coordinate 5,265 of JAOTRH010459576.1, read as the reverse complement.
CAGAGCAACCTCTCTCCTTCAAATAGGCGGAGTAGCCTCTTTTGATAATGTCCCCTCCTCAAGTGCACACTTCTTCAGTAGACAGAGCAACCTCTCTTAAGAAATTTCTTTCTCAAGTCCCTTCATATAAGCGGAGTTCCCTCTCTCCTTCAATAGGAGGAGTGGCCTCACCTTCTCCAGTTACAACAAGAATACAAGGGATTCAAATAGGATTATACAATGAATCAGTTCCTTCAACGAGCAAATGAATAAAAATAAAACACACTAATGTTTACACCAAATGATATACAGGGGAAAAGCACAATGGAGGATTTTTAAGGTTTTCTCTAAAAAATAATTCATAAAAATGAAGAATTTGAAGCAGAAACTTGATGTATATGAGAGAGTAGAAATGGGAGCTTATCTCTATAATTTTCAGGGCTTAAAGTGGTATTTATAAGCTAAAAACATCAACTAGCCGTTGAGATAAATAAAAAAATTTCAAACTAGTCGATTCAGTTGAAATTTAAAATTTTGCCGACTCAGTCGACTAACCTTGGAGGTTCAGTCGATTAAATACATTCAGTCGCTTGAAATAAGTAGTTCAGTCAACTGAGCTCGATTGTGCTGTTGCCCTAATTTTAAACAACCATAACTTCTTCATTTGAACTCTAAATAGGGTTATTCTTGTATCCAAATTGAAGCCTCAGAAGTCTACTTTTCTGAACAGGGTCATTCATTTTGTACAAAAAAGTATGACCAAAAAAGTAAAAGTATGTCAATTTTCTTCACACACTTTTTTACATATTTTTGGCCGAACTTCTTTTGAAATATTTTAAAACACAATTTATACTTTAAAAATAATTTTTTTATAAAATATTAAGTACCTAGGGTCCAACTAAGGTCTCCTATGAGCTTTCATATATATAACCAATATTTGTGAACTTACATAGATCCTAGACTCAATATACTTAATGAAATTCTTCAAGTCTTTCAAGTCCTTTTTTTGTTTTCTTGGTTTTTTTCTTACTCCATGGATCTTAGACATCTGAATATGATTTTCATGATTCATGACTTCCATTTTGCTTTCTCAATTGTGCTTGTGACATTGAATTCCTGTGAACACCTCAATTTGCACAATTAGAAACTTTAATTTATTATCATCAAAATTGGTTGAAACTTAGTTAGGCCAACAAAATTTCTAATTTCAGCATTGTTATTTGCATGTTTATTATTTTTATTTAACTTGTTATTCGTATGTTTTAATCGCATATTTCTATAGTTTGATTTGATTTTTCTATTTTTATCATGTCATTCATATGTCACTCTCCTCATTCGTAGTTCATGGTTCATTTTATAGTTTGTTGCCATTGAATTTTGTCATCTTAATTACCTTGTTTGCATGTTTTATTGTTGAATGCTTGATTCTAGGATTTTAGTTAGTAACGAGATTTTCATGATTTTATTGTGTTTTGGTTGAAATAGTCATAATATGTTTATGTAATTATATTTTATATCATAAATGTATCGCACATTTACACCCAAACACACTATTTTTTAGAATTCATCAAGCATCGCCTAAATTCCATGTGATCGCAACAATTAATGTTGTGGACGCCACATTCTGGCACTTACATCCTTGCAGGCACAACAATTGATGTTGCAGGCGTAACATTTTGGCTTATTTTCATTGCGATTGCAATCTCTACATGTTACGGCTGCAACCTTTTGCTATTTCAGTAGCTTAATTTTGCCGTTTTATTATTCTATTAACAGTATGTGAAGTCCAATATACATCCTGTAGTGTAGTATTAGCATGTTTAGGATTTATAATTTTATTTTGAAATTATTTTCTTCACTTATCGCATGATATGTCTATCATGAATCGTTAACATAGTTTATGCATGTTTAGGGTTTATCAACTTTTTTAATAGTTTTACACTTTACTTATTATATGCGGCTTTTATCATGCATTATTTAGTTTAGATCCATCGTGATTAGGAATTAGTCTTTTTTTATGCTTTGTTTTCTTTTATTACGTGGTTAAATACTTAGAATATGTATTTTCTTACTTGATTTTTCTTGTTCTCTCTTTGTCCTATTTTCTGTATTTGCTTGCATTTTAGAAATCTAATTAAGAACCAATAATAATTAGTAAAGACCAACCTCACGGTTGGGTGAACGAGTGTCTAACACCTTTTTCGATGCGTACCTTAACTCTCAAACTCATGTTTTCTCTTGTTACCATTTTAAATATCAGTAACTCATTTTTTTTCTTAATTTTTTTCAAAAACCAAGTGACTATTCTATTTTTTTCATTAAAAAATTTATTTTCAAAATATGTTGATTTTCAAGGTACTAAATTTTTTTTAAAATAACTCTTGAATTTCTTATTTTTGACCATAAACCCAAAATTTTAGCACCATAACATATGGTTAGATTGGGCATATGCAAAACATCCACCAACATGATATCTTATGCATACTTGACGTTTCTTGAACATCTAAATGAATGCCATGCTTATATATTTTAGTTAAATTTACTTTTAATTCTCTCTCTCTCTCTCTAACTAATGTATATAAGATCATTTTATGGCAAAATGTGGTTAGTTGGATGTGCTTGATTTAAACCAGTAAGATTTTAGAATTTTTTTTTCGATTTCAACTCACAACGTCAGTGTCATAAGTGGAGAGGGTGAACTTTAATACCAAAAAAACTTCATAGAGCAGGTTGAGTATTAGAAACCCGAAGAGTTTGGAACCACATAAAGATTATCAAAGTTTTTTTTTGTTATCTTTTTGTGTTATAAATTTTCTATTCTTCTTGAACTTGTGAAGCATGATTGTAATACTTAACTATTTTGTGAGTTGCATTGAAAAAATTTTATGTCTATGAATATAATAGTTAATGACTAATAATGAATGAATGTGTTATCGTCATTTATTATACATATATGTATGTCTTAACATGCATATATGTATGTCTTAACATAATCGGAGCAGCACACGATTCCTGCTCGTCTCTCCGCCCCGAACGCCAGAAATTTTCTCGATTACGACTGGACCTTTGCCTGCAACGAGTGCAGGTTCTCCACCGCACAAAGCATGCCTCGATTCTTCAATCGGTGTCGTAGATCCACTGACGGTGTCGTCGATCTTCTACATCAACCTCAGCACCTCTCACAACAACTGTAATGATGAGGAATAGGCCAAGGACCGCCCTCTTATGTTCACCAAGCTTCCTTCCCTCGACTGCTCCTCCAACTCCTCCTTTCACCCCCACAACTCCACTGATAAGCTTCCCTTCATCTGACTAAAAAACGCATCTACACACACATACACATACATATATATATGCTTATATAACTGTGAGCATCTATAATTATATAAATAAGAATGTTTGGATGTTGCGATTTTTTATTGTGCCATCACCGAATCAGAAATTTAGGGTTGCAGATTCACTTGTTTATTGAGACTTCGTGTTTACAAGAAGAGTCTTTGCTTTCATCACCGATGACGGCGGCAGTGCCAACAACTTCCTCAATCAGAATGGCGAGATGGACGACCGTAGAGACCTCAACGTCGAAGACATTTCGATGGAGAATTCTAGAAAGAGAGAGAGAGTAGAGAGAGGCGCTCACATAAGAGATGAGGTTGGTTTCGAAGGGGGGAGTTGGGTTGGTATAATTTACCCATTTGATAACAGACAAATTTATTAATTTTATATGTTAAATTGGTAAATTTATTTATTTATTATGTAAATAAATAATTATACAAATTAATAAATTTAACTATTTTAACTTTATGAATTTTTATTTTTTATAGCTAATTCAATTTCTACTTACGGCTTTATTTTTTAATTTTTTTTACATTCTTTTTTTTTAATTTTTTTAATATAATATTTGTATTGTAATAAAATCAAGCGAGATCAAGTTACTGGTTGGTATTGGCCTTTAAAATTCTTAATCACAGCCACTATTAAAATTAATGTTAAATATTTTAAAATTATATATGTTCATCTTTTTTACTGTTAAAAAAATAATTTGATCATTAAGGTTCGCTAGCGCTCGTTCGAGATGGTTCCCAATTAAAGATGATCGTAGAACCTCGTTGGAGATGGAGAATAAAGTATTAATGTGAAATGATGAGTATTTAGAGTAGTAAAAATATTTTAATTTAATTTTACACAATAAATTTTAAAAGTTAAAATATTTTTAATTATACCTAATATTATATAAAATATTATTTATGAACTTTACGCTGAAAAAGTCATACGTCCTTTTTCAACATTCAAACAAGAGGGTCATAACTCACGAGGATGTGTGAGGTTTCTGAGGCCCTCATTGATTTGAGTTTGTCTTTTTGACTGTTTTTACACTGAGTTTGTTGTTTGTTAAGTGGCATCTTTAAATTATACTGTTTGATTTTTTTAAATATTAACTTTTAAATTATAGTATTTTTTATTTTTAAAAATTTATTTATTTTTATGTTTTTTTAAAAACATCTTATATACATAATAAATATTTTAGTTTTTTAAAAATAAAATAACTATAATATTCTCTCAAATTTTACTCTATTAATTAAAAAAATCACTTTTTTTAAATATTACAAATAAAAACTAAATAATGCATGGTTACTATACAAAGTTTATTGATATTTATAAGTATATTAAGTCCCACCTTCAAAAGCATCTTATATTTAAAATAAATTGTTCCCACTACACTTATTTTCCACTTTTCAATAAATATTAAATAGGCCAAATGGCACTGGTTGATAAAAAAAAAAAAAAAACACTTGTTGTGCTTTAAAAGCACAATACGTTGTTGTGCTTTTAATAAATATAATTTTTAAATATATTTTTGATTGAATTCATTTATTATGTAGTACTCGTCAAGTTTATTATTTATTCAAAAATAATATAGATTTGATTTTTGTAACTATATAAATATATTATATTTACTTACAAAATAAATAAATGATAATATAATTTTTTTAAAAATAATTAAATAAATATTTTCCGATTGCATAGCTAAAAATATAATGAATTTTATTTTTTATATTAATAATAAACTTAACTATGTCGATGTAATAAAGAACAAATTTAATTATAAAAAAATATTCAAAAATCTTAGCCATTAAACACACAGTAGGCACCCGTATTCCATTAATTAGCAGACCATTTATATATATATATATATATATATATATATATATAATGTGTACAAGGAGATCAAAGAAAATATTCATTATGTACTACTTGTCACTGTACTTGGGTTGTAGTTTCCAC
>JAOTRH010459565.1:0-18564 GCA_034768845.1 Heliamphora exappendiculata | reverse complement strand
CTCGTATGCCGACTTTCTTTTCTGTTCAATTATCAAGGGCCTCATTCTAACCCCGGATGGTATGCCAATCGTGGATGATAAGGTGGCCAGTGCATCGGCGAACTTGTTCTGCAGTCTTGGAACATGGGTAAAGATCACTAATTCGAAACATGGCACCAGTTTCTCTAGCTCTTGATGGTAGAGAATCAATGCCACGTCCCTGACCTTCTATTTTTCTCTTGCTTGTGAAACTACCAGTGCTGAATCTCCGATGACTTTCAGCTTCCTTACCTTTAATTCTAAGGCTTCCTCTAATCCAGCTAAACATGCTTCATACTCAGCCTGATTGTTGGTGACTTCAAAATTGAGCTTCAAAGAGAAAGGGACGTGCGATTCATCAGGGGTGACAAGAAGGACTCCTATTCCATAGCCATATTAATTGGATGCGCCATCAAAATATAGAGTTCACTTGTCATCCCCGACTTTCATCAGTTGTTCGTTAGGAAACTGGAACTCTGTGTCTTCACCTCCTTCATTTGGTTAGTCGGCCAGAAATTCTGCCACTGTTCTACCCTTGACCGACTTTCGGGTGACATATTTAAGATCAAACTCTGATAATAACAGTAGCAATTGTGCCAGCCTCCCTGTTAGTGCCGGCTTTTCAAACAGGTACTTCAACTGGTCCATCTGGGAGATGATATTCACTATGAAAGACAGCATGTATTGCCTTACTTTTTGGAAGCCCAAACCAAGGCCTAGCATGTCTTTTTCAATGGTGTGTATCGTATTTTTAACCCCGTCATCTTTTTGCTTAAGTAGTAGACAGCCTTTTCGATTCTAATTTCATCTTCTTACGCAAGTATGCATCCCATAAACGAATCAGTCACTAACAAACAGAGGATCAGTGGCCTATCAAGTTCGAGAGGATCTAGAACAGGTGGATTTTATAGGTACTGTCGTACGGCATCAAAGGCATCTTGGCATTTCTGGTCCCATTCGAACTCAACTCCTTTCTTTAGCAGAGGGAAGAGCGGCTCGCAGGTAGTTGTCAATTTTGCGATGAACCGACTCATGAATTGTATTTTACCCAGAAAGTCCCTGACTTCTCGCTCGATCTTCGGAGGAGGCATTTCTAAAATTGCTTTGATCTTTGAAGGATCGACTTCAATGCCTCGTTGAGTGATCATAAATCCGAGCATCCTTTCGGCGGTAACTCCGAAGGCACACTTCTGTGGGTTGAGCCGCATGTTATACTTTTGAATCCTTTCAAAGAACTTTTACAGTGCTACATGTGGCCATCCCGGTCCTTAGACTTGACTATCATGTCGTCCATGTACACTTTAACTTCTTCGTGTATTATATCATGCATTAAGGTAGTGACAGCCCTTTGATAGGTCGCCCCTGCATTCTTCAAGCCAAGCGGCATTACACGATAACAATAGGTGCCCCATGGTGTAGTGAACGTTGTCTTTTTTCTGTCCTTGGGGTCCATCAGAATCTAGTTGTACTCGAAGAAGCCATCCATGAATGACAGCAGAGAGTGCCCCGCTGTACTGTCCACCAAAACATCGATGTGTGGCAACAGAAAATTATCTTTCGGGCAAAACTTATTGAGATCCCAAAAATCCACACAGACTCAGATGCGTCTTTCTTTCTTCAGCACTTGAACAATATTTGCCACCCACTTTGGATACTCGGTTGCCATCAAGAATCCGGCGTTGATCTGTTTGGCAACTTCTTCTTTAATGTTCAAAGCCCATTTTGATCAGATCCATCTTAACTTTTGTTTGACTAGTTTGGCATCGAGGTATATGAGAATATGGTGTTGGATAATGTCAGGATCAATTCCGGACATATCCTCGTAAGACCATGCAAATACATCTTTAAATTTTTTTAATTAAGTTATTACTTATTTGCGTTCAACTAATGATAAAGAAGAACTAATTTGTACATTTTGTGGGTTAGTTTCATTATCCAGATTTATTGACAAAGTTTCTTCAATTATTAGTTGGGCACGCATTTCTTTTTCTTTTTTTATTAAAAGTTTTATTTCTTTGGGAATATCCCCGTCAAATTCAAAATCGTCGAAAAGCGTATGAAATAGATCAAACAAAGAAGAGTAATCAAAAATCTCGTTCATTTCATTGAAGAAAGATGGAATTACAAACTCAAAAGCATAAATGGGGGGAGGTGCACAAATAGACGTGCCCTCAACCACAGACTTAAACTTTGACTCAGACTCAGTACAAATAACTTGCACATCACAGGTCTCTAAGGTCCAATTCTTCACTTCCTTTGCAGTTGCATCAACAATGTGCAGTCGGCTGGTGCGTTGAAGGCCATCATGAAGTAGTTTTGGTCAGTTACGTGCAGCTATGCCATCTTTTCATTGAACATCTCTCCCATGTCGATTCCATCAAGCTTATCCGCCTAATCTTTTTTTTGGATCTTCTTTTCTTTCTCTTCCCCTTTCACTGTTTCCTCTTCTTTCGTGTCGGATAACTGATGCCTAAAGAAGATCTCTTGCCCTGGCAACTTCTAGTCGATTTCTTCATTGATCCATGGCTTTGGGAAGCCACAGTACAGGAAGTCTTCTCCTTTTTTGACAAAATAATCGTTGAGCATTCCTAAGTAATTGGCCTTCCATCCCCTTTTAAGCCCTTTCAAATCTTCTCCCGTTGGTTTGTATTGAAGACCAAAATGGCGAGAAGCTGACAATACTTCGACAGGTTCAGGAATTCCTTACTGCTTACGCCCTACCTCCATGCTCAGGAAGTCGGACATTTGTCTCATCATTGTAACTTCTCTTGGGTTGATATACATCTCTTCTTCATTCAATAGCATTTGTACAGCCTGCGCTTCATTGAATCAAAAGCCACTTAGTGATACGTCCCCTTCGCCATGCTGAACCTCCAAGAGAGTCGAGCCTTCTCCCCTCGGGGGTTGGATGTTGTCTTCTCCATGGATAGTCAGAACGGCCTCATTCTTTATCAGTTTTAGTTTTTGGTGAAGAGTCGATGGCACCGCTTGGACATTCGGGTCATGCAGCCATGGCCTGCCTAGCAACAAGGTGAAAGAGGCCGGTATGTCTAGTACGTGGAACTTAAATGATGTCTCGAGAGACCCTATTGATAATGCGAATGATACCAAGCCTAGCACGTCTCTTCTCGTGTTATCATAGGCTCGGACCCCTTGATTACTCGGTGTGAAATTTTCAGGCTTTAGTCCCAAGCAAACGGCTGTTCTAAGCGAACAAACATTTAATGCGGATCCATTATCGATAAGAATCACAAGGACCCACTTTTCTAAGCATTTAACGGTTATGTGCAAGGGTTTGTTATGGTTCTTTCCTTCTGCTGGCAGATCCTTATCAAAAAAGGAGATGACTTTTAGCTCTACAGTTGGCAGGATGAGTCCAACAAGCTGCTCTGGGGTCGCGTCTATTGAAACACTGGCCTTATTCAAGACCTTCAGCATGGCTTGTCTATGTTTGTGTGAGGTTATTAATAAGCCCCAAATGCTGACATTGGCTTATGCCTTTTTGAGCTGCTTCAGCACAGCTTCATCTTCTTCTTCTTCTTATTCTTTCTCTTTCCTTTCCCGCTTGATTGTCCTTTCTCCAACTGAGTCAGCTTGAAATTCCATCCACTCTTGGTTAGGTGTTCCACACCATCCTCGGGATCCTACAACCCTAGCATTATACTTTCAGTCTATCTTACTTCGTCTATACACAAAGGGCTTTCAAATGCTCACAGATCATCTAGCTCATCGATCACTGCTCTTCCTCTTATTTTCTCATCATCCTCAATAGCCCATGTGTTGTTAACTTCTTCCCATATGTCTTCCCTGAAGAATTGCACATGTTGTTCTCGAGCAGCCCAAAAATTAGTCCACTCAGCTCAATCTGATTTTAGCATAACCTTTACCAGCCAATAGGATTGCATTTTGTCGACATATATCTCCTCCTCAAAAAGTTCAGGGAGAGTAATGCCATTAAGCACGTGGCCAAACTTGCAAGATCGTGCCGGATAATCCAGCGGCCAATCATCTTCCTCACTACGTTCCTCAGCTTCTTGCTCGTAGGCTTGGATTACCGATCGATACCATCCCCAAGTGTTATCATTCCATTCTTTCATCCAATCTTGGCTGTTTCTAGCCACAATAAATGTGCATGCTGTGTGATTTTTAGTTGTTAAAACACGAGGGCACGACAAATATGCAGAACAAATATATCGGCTCAGATCTTCTTATTACCCCAAAGATATGTAATTTACCCCAGCCTGCTTGACATGATTTGGCAGTGGGTTAGTCGTGGTATTCGGCTTTGGAGTAACAGATGGTGGAGAGATCACTTTATTATCAATGAGATTCTAGATCTCATGACGTAGCCTCATACATTTATCAGTCAAATGCCTGTGACCATGGTGGAAGGCGCAGTATTGAAAAGCATTAAACCGCAGCGGTAGGGGATCAGGTACAGGTACGGGGTCCAATGGCTTGATAAGCCTTTTCTTGACAAATCGATTCAGGACTGTGGATAGTGAAATGTTGAGGGGAGTGAAGATCGTCCTTGGCCTTTGTTACTGTTGGCCATTGTTTGACTGTTAGGTACTGTTGGATTATTGAGTGGAGGATGAAGGGTTCAAAAGATTCACCTCGTTCGGGCGAGACACGAGGTTGGTGGCAGCAGATTGGTTTTGGTTGGTTGTGGGGAATGTCCTCCTTGGTTTATGGCTAGGCTCGGCTTTTTTGATATCCCCAGATTGTATGGCATCTACAATCTGTGCCCTGGCATCAAATAGCTATTCGGCTGTGTGATAAGGTAACACTTCAGTGGAGACTACAGATTCTTAACCACAACCCTCACTTGCTCTTTCTTAGTGGGCCGATTTGTTATCTTGGCGGCTTTGCCCCTCCACCGGGTTAAGAAATCAATAAATGATTCCCAATTTTCCTGGCGAGTTATTTCTAGCTCTTAAGCGGTTACATCAAGTTGGACATTGTAGCTATACTTACTGATGAACGCAGTGGCTATATCCTCCCAAGTCCTGGTTTTAGTCACCTCCAAAGAGAGGAACCACCTTTGTGCTGCCCCAGAAAGTGATTGGTGGGACAATTTGGCCTTGAGCTGATCATCAATTTCCATGGGGGAGAGAGTTCCAACGTATATTCTCAGATGAATTCGGGGATCTCCAGTGTCATCAAACTTCTCTATCTCCAGTATTTTGAATTTTTTGGGCAATTTAGCATATAGGAAAAGACATAAGCCACCAACATCCAGCATGTATTCTTCTACACCCTTAGCCTTTCTCAGCACCTTCTCAATTCGATCGATCTTTTCCACTAGTATAGATTCCTTAGACTGGGCAGTGTTCTCTTCTTCTACCACCATCGGGCAAGGGACCCAAGGTGGCACAGCAACTTGTGGTGCATCCTGTCCTTGGTTATTGTCCCAAAATTTTTTGCCATTCTCATTTATATCCTCATTCACAATGGGCATATGGGCCTGAATTGCCTGGATCTGCGCTTAACACTGGTTTTGAGTTTGGGTTTGCTGCTCCATAGCTCTCTGTATCTTAGTAATAGCTCTCATCAGAGCTGTCAAGTTCACCTCATTCTCTGCCATGTTTGATGACTTGACTGGCTGTTCAGATATTCTATAGAGTCTGCCTGACCCTTATCTAGCCCAGATACGTATTGACTGTAATCTTCCTAGCTCAATGGTCTAAACCTGAAGAAAACCTGGATCCCAAAAGAAGGATAACTAGTATCAAACACTTCCCGAACAAGAATTCTGATAGCAAACATCCCAGATACTCAAAATAGCAAATCATAAGCAGATAATCACGGAAGCTGAAATAATACCCCTGCCAGGCTCATACTGGCAGCATAATAATAGAATGAGCCAAAAACCAAAATGATTGCTAAGAAGGAGATCAACTAAATTCTAGAGGGAAGATTTCAACTAAATGGAGAAACAGGCAGCATTCCGACAAGAAAACCGTTCTAACCCTCAAGAGATCGGTTTGAACTAGAATTCTAACGGGCAGTACTCCAGTAGGAAAGTAAGACTAGCCCACATGGGTATAACGAAGGTTCGAAGGAAGGGAGCCTAACACAACAACGGGGGGGAAAACCAACAACCTGGGAAGGACCCAAAAGAGAGAAACTATCCTAGAGGTTTCAAAACAAAGCACGGGCATGATCCCGAGAAGAAAACTATGGTGTGAAAAACCAAACCAGGTGAAGAACAAATTTCGAATAAGAACCCAAAGGAAAAACTAACCTAAGCAAATGATAATAGAAAACTCGAGCTGAACCTAGAAAAGGAACTAGCTTAAGCCCCAACAAATAATCTTAATAACACGTAATCAAAACATACAATTAAGAAAACAAATAATCCTACTAGAGTTAACAACACCTAATGGAGGGTTCTAAGTCACTATATACTAAAGACCAATTTTGGTTAATCGAACAGGGTACCTTTTAAATAGAGTTGGGTATATACCTTCCATGCAGGACATGGTCAAACAGTATGCCCGAACTCTTTTACTACACCTATGATAGCGTACAGTCAGTAAGGGTTGCCCGCCTTCCCAACAATTCTCAAAACGGATAAAAGTTCAAGGCATCAGGTTGACCAGCTAGGGTAGGTTTGAAGAACAATGCAAATGCATGTAAAAATGCAAATGAGAAATTCATATTAAGAACCAATGATGTTTTCAAGTCTAGCCATCTTATTTAAATTTATAAACTAGTGCCAAGCAAAGTCGCTAGAAAATACCATGGCGTTGAGATTTTGGGATTTTGAGAAAATGTTCAAAAATAAGAAAATTCAAAGATGTTTCAAAAATATTTTAACACCTTGAAAGCCAAATTTTAAAATTTTATTTTCGTTGAAAATAAAGTCGCCACTTAGTTTTTTGAGAAAAACTAAGAAAAAAAAATAGCTATTGATCTTTAAAACGTTTAACCAGAGAAAGAGGGTTCGGGGGCTAAGGTAAGATTCAGAGAAAGTGTTAGGCACCCTGTTCGCCCAACCGTAAGGTTGGCCTTTACTAACTATTATTGGTTCTTAGTAAGGTTTCTCAAATGCATGCAACTAAAGAAAGTGGAGACAAAGATAGAACATTCAAAATTAAATATGAAAAATACATAACATATGTACATAGCACTCCAAATCAAAACAAATAAATGGATAAAATTCTAAGTTCTACGACATGCAATTCTAACTAAAGAATATATGGAACACTCTCACATGTAATTTTACCTAAGCTATCATGATTTAAATAAAAGAGCAAGAACATGCTAGAAATTGTTAAGATTACTTAAATATGAATTTACTACACAAATAAGTTAAACTATTCTAAGCATAACACTAAACTAACATATAAAACATGAACATTCTTAAACTATCAAAAGTATAACCAAAATAAAAGTATGTGAAATTCCTATATTAAACCTAATAAAAAAATTTATGATAAGAAAATGTTTGAATATTTAATTTGAAAGATTGAAGGAAAAACTTACCAAACAAAAATTAAACCAAAAGAAGAAAGTTGAAAAAGGCTTATTTAAACTATTAAAAAGAAAACCTAACTATTTACATTTTACATTTTTTTCTAAACAAAATAAAAGAAAAGAAAAATAAAAGAAATGAAATGAACAAAAGAGAAAAAAAATTATACTAGTAACTTAAAAGACTTTTCTGTGATTTTTTTTTAGCTTAACAAAATAAGAGAATAAAAGAAATACTTATAAGAGAAAAATAAAGCTATAAAAAGAAAAAGAAAATGGAGCTTTAAAATCAATACTAACATTAAATGAAGAGAAATACTAATAAATAAAAGAAAAAAAAAGAAGAGAAAATAGGATATTATAAAAAAATTTAAAGCTAATAATAAAAATAAAAGAAAAATAAAAAAAAATAAAGCTATTAAAAGAACATTAAACTAATACTTAAAAGAAAATGAACATTAAAATAACAATACAAGAAAAAAAAAGAAAAGAAAATAGTACATTGAAAGGAAAAGAATCTATATTACAAAAAGAAAATAAAAAAAATAAATGAAACAATACAAGAAAATTAAACTACATTAAAAGAAAAAGAAAAAAAAAGAAAAAAAATGGACTACACTAGTAAAGGAAGGAAAAATAAATGCTAAAAAGATTAAAAAAATTAAATACAACAATTTATCTCAAATGTAAATGTAGTATTGATAACTACATTCACATAAATGTAAGTGCATTATTGTAACAATTACCAGTATTAATAAGTTGTAATTGTCAAAATATGTTAGTACTAATTTGATTAATTAAAAAAAAGAAATGACAATGTGCTTAGTGTGAATGTGTAAACTAAAAAATTGGTAAAACGACTAAATTATAAGAAACAAACTACCTAATAAACAAAGTTAACTATATAAGTGAAAGAAATACATGAAATGAAATGGAACTTAACTTGACTACTCCAAAAGAGAGAGAATGGAGTTAGAAAGATCGGAAATCCAAATGGAATACTTGGATTGCTAAGGAATCCTCGAGTCGAGAAATGTGCTTCAGTGGTCCAATTCTCGAGTGGTGATCCAAGCTAGGGTTTCAGGACTTCGGTAGGGTTTCAGTGCCAGTATTGCAGTAGGACTATGGCGTCGGGGCTCGAAATTGCTTGACGACTCGGCATAGCTTCTCTCACTAAACCTCTCTCTAAAATTCTATCCTGAAAACGTACGCTAGGGTACGGTATTTATAAAATTCTTCAACCAATGAGATGCAGCCACGTTTTGGGACACGTCATGCCATTTAGAGTTGGCTGTCGCTAGGTTCAACATGGCGGTCACCATGTTTAAGAAAGGTTCCACAAAGTTCTATTGGTGGTCATCACAATGCAAGTTGGCGATCGTTAGGTTGAAGGGGGCGGTTGCCACTTTTGGCGAGGGTTTCCAAGAGGTTCTATTAATGGTCGCCACAATGAACATGACGGTCGCCACATTGGGAATGACTTGCATAGCAAGTTATTGGTGGTTTAACATAATTTCATTGATTTGAAGGTTCTTGGTTCAAATACTGAGCTTGGATCACTTTCTGAAGATCGAACTGAAGTACAATTCTAACTGTTTTTATCATCGAATTCACCTAAGATTGGGCGGGGTCAAATTGGGGTGTCTACACACACCCGCCATGTTTGAACATGGCGGTCACCACAATCTAACTTGGTGGTTGCCACTTCCATCAAGAGGGACATGGCGGTCGCTTGGTCAACAAGATGATGTCACTGTACGGTGTACTTTGAAGTTAGCAGTTGCCCACTCCAAGGTGGTGATCGCCACAATGACTGCACCTTTTGTTGCTTTTTTGATCTTTGGCCTTTTCATGACCTATAAATACAGTTCTAGAGGCCCCATTTTCTGTTATTCTCACTCAGATGGCTAGTCCCCTTTCTGCATGGGTTGATGCATTCTCCCATATCGAACGTTTGAACTTTATCCTTTTCGGCATCAACTCCTTGTTTTCCTTAATGGCCATAAAGATTGACGGACCTCTATTGAAAACTATTGCTCAAGTTTGGGATACACAGTCCCACGTCTTTTGGTTTGGCTTTAAAGAGCTATGCCCCACTGTGGAGAAATTTGCTGCTATCTTAGATCTGCCTCCGCGAAGCTCCGTTGTTGTTACCACTTTCTTCCTTTCAACTTGGCAGCAGGTGATGCAACTATGTGTCTTGTCTAGGATGAAAGCTTCTCTTTTGACATCGGGTGACTGCCTTGACATTCCATGGATCATTGAGAGGTTTCGTTCTACTGGCGACCTTAGTGATCTCGACTTTTAGCTGTGGCGTCGTTATGCCCTTTATTTCTATCTCCTTGCCTAGTATCTTCTCATCCCTTTTGACGGGTGAGTTAGTTGCACACTGGTTGATATCACAGGTCAGATGTGGATGGGGAAGTACTTTGTACCACTTGTCTTAGCCAAGACACTGCTGGGCTTAGATGCTGTTTATCGTCGTGAGACCACTACTTTTGCCAGCAGCCCCTTACTTCTTTAGGTAAGTTTGAACCTTTCTCTTCATCAGACTTTTGCCATACTGCAAAGCTTTTCTCATACTGATTTAACTTTTGCTACAGATCTGGCTGATAGAAAAGGTAAATCTTGTACAGAAACTACTTACTGATAGGCACAGTGCTGTAACTTTTCTTTACCACCCCATTATCAGATATGCAGCACCAAGGCAGCCTGGCAATAGTACCTCTTCCCTGACTGGCCCAGATATCACATGGTAGTGCTCCTAGGCAGCCTGGCAATAGTACCTCTCTTCCCTGACTGGCCCAGATATCACCTGGTAGTGCTCCTGGTGGTAGATTCCTGCCATGACTTTGACTACCATGGATCACGCTAGTGTTCTATTAATTGGTCTGCGTCAGACTACTTTCTATTATCCTCATCGGATCATGCGATAGTTCGGTCGTAGTCAGATTATCCTTCACAGTATCTAAGGTTGTTTATTTTCATCTATACTATAGGCCCCGTTTCTAGCATTATATTAGGATGCCTTGCCGTCTCGTTTACGGATGGAGATGCAGGAGCTGTAGTGTCCCGAGTTTTCTGCCGAGTAAAAGACATAACTGATGCAAGATAGGGAGAAGAAAGACAAAGAAGAAGGGAAACAAGAAGAAAAAATGAGGAAGATTTGAGGCCTCCTGCTTTGTTTTAAAGATTTCATAGCTTTCTCCTTTTTATTTTGTTTGTAGAGTTTAGGACTTGTGCGCCCTCCCTTTTCGTTTTCAAAACCTTGTAATTCGAATTAAAGTACTGAAAACTCCCACTTTATGTTTAAGAAGGTTCAAAATTATCTAAAATTTTTTAGTTTTTGCAATTAAATGACTTCATTACCAAAATTCAGAGATAAATTTGCATTAGTTTTACTCAGATTCAAAGATGGTTAAAAACAAAGAAAGTGGCCGAACTTCTTAAAAGAAGATGCCTACGTATCCCAAGAAAGTGGATCAGGCCTTAACGTAGTTCGGGCTCGGTTTACTCTCGGGTATTGGCACTCTCTTTTTGTGATGCCCTAACTTTTGCCAAGGTCGCCCTTTTGGGTTTTCAACCTTGCGGGCTATTCTAACTTTTGCCTGAGTTGCCTTCTTAGTTTTGAACTCAGCGAGCTTTTATTTTATCTTTATTTTTACCTCAAGGATAGTAGTTTTTGAGCTGGTCAAGATTGACTGGAGTGGAGATTACATTACCATCCAAATCTATAATAATAACTGCACCACCGGTCATGATGGTTTTAATTAGAAACGGTCCGAACCAGTTCGATTTGAACTTGCCTCTTGGGTTGAATATACGGGCTCTGATTTCTATAAGAACCAAAACTCCTTCTTTGAGATCCCGATTTTTGACTTTCTTATTGAATGCTCGAGCTATCCTCATTTGGTATCCTTGTACATGAAACAAAGCTTGCAACCTCCTTTCAACAACCAAGAGAAACTCTTCCATTCGGTTCCTTTGCCATTCTGCTTCTGAAATACTGGCCTCGGCTACTATTCTTAGCGAAGGGATTTCTACCTCAATAGAAAGAACAACTTCCATCTCGTACACTAAAGACTGTGGCGTAGTTCCCGTTGAAGTTCTGATCAATGTCCTATATCCCCATAGTGCAAATAGTAGACGTTTCGACCAATCTTTGTGTGAGCTGATCATCTTTTGCAAGATCTTCTTAACGTTTTTGTTTGCTGCCTCGACTGCCCCATTGGTTTACGGTCGATATGGAGATAATTTGTGAGCCACTATCTGGTATTTCTCGAAAAGATTCAAGACCTCTCCTTGAAAATGGGAGCCATTATTCGAGATAACCTCATGGGAGACCCCGTACTGGAAGATGATGTTTTGCTTGATGAACTTGGCGACATGAGAGGCTTTCAATACCGAGTAGGAGTCTGCTTTCACCCACTTGGTAAAGTAATCAATGGCCACTAAAATAAACTCTTGCCCTGACGCCTTCGGTGTTACCTTGTCAATTACATCAATGCCCTATACTGAGAACGGCGACGGCGACGTCAGGTTATACAGTTGAGATAGGGGAACATGCATAAGATTTGCATGAATCTGACACTTATGGCATCTTCACACGAATTGTAGACAATCTGTCTCCATTTTCGTCCAAAAGTATCCTTGTTGTAGGATTTTCTTTGCTAACATGTTTCCACTCATGTGTGGCCCACAAACTCCCGTGTGGATCTCTTTCATCAGCTCTTGACCTTCTTCCGTGCTGACACACAACTTGTTAACTCTAGAATGCCATCATTTGTACAATCTTTGCCCCGCAGATGACAACCTGTGCTGATAGTCTTCGTATTGCCCTTTGTCCTTCTTGCAGGTAAACTTGGAATATTCTCTTTTTTTCACGAAGTTTTGAATGTCTAAATACCACGGAAGTTAATCAGTGCTTTCCTCAATTGTGGTCGTCATCTCGTATGCCGGCTTTCTCTTCTGCACAATTATTAATGGCCTCATTCTAACCCCGAGCGGGATGTCAATCATGGATGCTAGGGTGGCCAATGCGTTAGGGAATTTTTTATGCAGTCTTGGTACATGGGTAAAGATCACTGATTCAAAACATGGAATCAGCTTCTATAGCTCTTGATGGTAGAGAATCAATGTCACGTCCCTGACCTTCCATTCTCCTCTTGCTTGCCAAACCACTAGTGCCGAGTCTTCGATGACTTCCAGCTTCCTTGCCCCTAATTCTAAGGCTGCCTCCAATCCAGCTAAACATGCTTCATACTCAGCCTGATTGTTGGTAACTTCAAAATTGAGCTTCAAAGACAAGGGGACGTGCGATTCGTCAGGAGTGACAAGAAAGACTCCTATTCCATACCCATATTGATTAAATGCGCCATCAAAATATAGAGTCCACTTGTCATCCCTGACTTTCATCAATTGTTCGTCAAGAAACTGAAATTCTGTGTCTTCACCTCCCTCAACTGGTTGGTTGGCCAGGAATTCTGCCACTGGTCTGCCCATGACTGACTTTCAGGTGACATATTTAAGATCAAACACTGATAATAACAGCAACCATCGAGCCAATCTTTCTATTAGTGCTGGCTTTTCAAATAGGTACTTCAACGGGTCCATCCGGGAGACAATATTTACCGTAAAAGATAGCATGTAATGCCTCAATTTTCGGGATGCCCAAACCAAAGCACAGCATGTCTTTTCCAGCAGCGTGTAGCGTATATCTAACCCCGTCATCTTCTTGCTTAAGTAGTAGACTGCCTTTTTAGTTCCAGTTTCACCCTCTTGTGCCAGCATATATCCTATGGCTGAATCAGTCTGTAAGGACCCATTTTTTAGATATAATAATAGTAACGATAGTATAGCTGTAATGTAGCCGCTCATATCGTCACGGTCACTCAACACTAGGAAATAAATAAATAAATAAATAATAATAATAATAATAATAATTTTTTATAATAATTAATTATGTGACTATAACACAAACTCACACAAACTCCACCAGAAGCTTTGTATACAGAAGTATACATACATACTTAAGAGAATCTCTACAATAAGCACAATAAAGTAATTAACAAATTCTAATTCTCTACAACACACAATTTCTATTAAAATAATCAAAAGTAATATTATAAATGTATAGGTATGTATGTAGGAGGATATAATAAAATAATCAAGAAATAAAAAGAAAATGTTACTTTAGTATATAATAATCAAAAGTAAAAAGTGACTTTATTGCATAAAATAACTAAATAAACAAAAGATAGCTTATTATATATATGTATATATGTATATATAAATTCCTACAAGTAACCTAATATTATAATAAAAAAGCAACAATCTAATATAATAATATAACTTTAAGCCAACTTGTATATTAATATAAAGAGACTTAATACAACATATAAATAATTAAATAATAGTAAAATAATATTAAATTATAAAATTAAGTTTTAAAATTTAAATTCATCAAATCAAATTAAAACTAGTATAAAAAAAATTTAAAATATATTTTAAGTTACGAAATTGTACAAAAATCAAAATTTATCCCAACCACCATAAACAAATAACGCTACAATTAAACTAAGATATAAAAATTAAGTACAACACCTAAAATTATTATAATAATTCAAATTTTTAATATTCATAGTTAAAATATATAATAAGTTAATTTTTGAATACAATTCTTAAACAATGTAGTACATATATATCATTAAATATATAATAAAATAATATAATATAACAAAATTTAAAAATGGAGCCAAAATCCCACCCCTTGGCCAGCCACTTTTGGCAACCCCAACACTTCACCTCTTTTTTTTTTCATTTGATATGTCATACATGCATGAAAAATGTATGGATTGAATCACCTTCATATCTTACACAATCATTATTACACTCCCACTAACAAAACTGCTTTTAAAAGACCACAACCCCCCTGTGGTTCGGCCACACCACTCCAAAGTAGATTTTTTGTCTTCAAAATTCTAAGTGTTAGCCTAGAGTGAGTTAGAGAGAGAAATGAAGAAAATGAGCAAAAAGTTCTTGGTGTTCTTTGTGTCCTTCGGTGTTTTTCTTCAAAACTCTTTATCATCCATCTACTTCATCCTCTAAATCAAGGTAGGAACAATATTCTTATACACTTATTTTTCATTTACTAAGGTTTTCTTAGCTCCTAAACACTTCTAGGTTCAAGATCTATTCTCAACACTATGAGATGTGATTTTGAACCTATTTTTTACTTTTTTTTCTTTCTCCTCAATCGTCTACAATTTTCTTTTGCTTTTTATCCATGCAAATGGTATATATCTCATATATAAGCCATATATATAAGAGATATAGTCATGCATGCAAGGGCTATGGGCCTAGAAGCCTAGAAAATACCTATTTTTTTCATACTCAAATCTGTCAAGAGAGAGTTTTTGTCAAAAATTAAATTTTTGCTATTTTTTTTAGTGATCTAGGCTCATCCAAAGTTTCTGAAATTTTTACTATAGTTTCATGTATATATTATTTGCATGCATAAATTTTTTTTAGGTCCAAATGTTTTTCTTATTGTTTTAAAAATAGAGAAGTAAATCGGGTTAAAATGATTATTTGGACAAATTACTTTGAATTTATGCCCATTTTCTATAGAAGCAAGCTCTCGGTGTGATTTTTATGTGATTGGATATATAAACGTCCTATCTTTCTAACCCTACTAGAATCAATTCGTTTGCATGTGTATATAGAAAATGGCAATGATTCTCCCAAAGTTTGTCAAATCTAGACACTGTTTGGTAGAATATTTATAATAAATTCTAGAAAAATATACAAAATACAAGGTCAAGTCTTAGAGTTTCTAAACTCATAGAACTACCACTATAAAAATTTTAAAAATCAAATTTTAAGTCTAAGTCCTCATTTCTATTTTTGAAGCCACTGAGTTTTTGTGCCACTGTTCTGAAAATGTTTTCCTACACTGTCACAGAAATTTATTTTTTTTAAAATTGAGACCTTATAGGCAAAATTTGAAAAAGTGTAAAATATAAAAAGTGTTCAGAACATGTTTAGAACATCCTAAATAGGGTGCCTACCAAATTTTAGATTTTATTTCCAAGTCTGAGTATTTTAAAAACCTTAAAATCAGTAGCTAAAACCTGAAAATTCTGACTGTGGTTAAATGTGATTTAGTGTTAATGCTATTGCCTTAGGTTTCCTATGTTGTGTTATGCATGATTAAATAATTAGAAGATATAATTTTGTCTTGATAAATTTGCATGATTTTAGTAGTTGAATTATTTACATGTAAATTTAGTTAAATCACCAATCTACGCATATTGTAATTTTTAGCCAGTCTACGCACATTGAAACTTTAGATTAACTGATACATTTTTTTACATACTAAATAATCATATTCATGCATGAATTTTCATGTAAGTTAAAAAATTATAATTTTAGCATATAGTATCATACCACATCATCATTTGGTGGGTTTTACGGGGATCACTTAAAGATTATGAAAAAGAGATGAAATTGAACTTTAGGGTGGTACAATGACACTTGGAGAAATTGTGGTTTTATGCCTTGGTTAATTTTGAATGATTTTTGCCCTTAGTGCTAAATGCACGTTGTTATAAATTGTATTTTGGTGAAGGCGGTTCGGGTGACGAA
Organism: Heliamphora exappendiculata; assembly: GCA_034768845.1. Classification (NCBI taxonomy): domain Eukaryota; kingdom Viridiplantae; phylum Streptophyta; class Magnoliopsida; order Ericales; family Sarraceniaceae; genus Heliamphora; species Heliamphora exappendiculata. The sequence continues at coordinate 2,421 of JAOTRH010459565.1, read as the reverse complement.
ATGATAAAAGTTAGACTTCACGATCCCGCATTTGACCTTAGCCTGAGAGTCGAGGGCCTGAAGTGTTGAATTATCCACGCTCTTGCCGTCAGTGATGACCCGGCTGGACACTTAGTCCGCTACGTAGTCATCCCACCACTTAAGGAACGCTTTTTGTCGGTCGGTAGACTTGGTCAGCGTGATAGGGATCATGGGGTTTAGGATGGTTTTTTTTCAGGCGGGGAGAACCTAGAATAACTTAAGTTTAAATTGGATTAAAAAATTTAAAATGATAACATCATTGCTCATTGTCATCTTTATTCTGTCATCTTGATACTTATGTGTTAACCTATACTTGGAAATTTTTTTGTGTAATTATGTTGTTTCTTTTGGACTTTAGCTCATGGCATTCTATGCCAGGTTTTGAGGAAGCAGAAGTTTCCACCAACTACCCTATGCCAGAGGAGGTGGAACCGTGGCTCCCATGAGCCAGAACTCTACCAGTCTACTACACCTGATTTCTTTTTGAACTTATCGGACTTAGTGTTGCTTTCTTTAATATTTTCTTATACATACACTTTATTTTGGGTCTGTAACCTTAATCTTTTGGTATTCTTACTTTTCTGCATTGATAGGTATTAATCGCTTATTACTATTCCACACCATTATTAACTAATTGTCGCTCTAGATGTCTTCGAGTTTCACGGCGTCACAATTTGGTATCAGAGCTTAGGTTCAACCCTTACCCACGTGACCGTTGACCTAGGCTTAAATTTTCAGACTTGAACTTTCAGACTTGATTAGACCCCTTCCTATTATCATGCTCTAGACATGAAACTTTGAACTAACGGTTTGCTAAAAATTGATACCGTTCTCTTGTTTCATTGTAGGATGAAATCATCAGCTTTTTTCGGTAGGTTCGCCCCACCATCGGCATCATCGTCGTTAGATTCACATGTCAGTTTTGACTCTTGGGGACCCTTTCACTTTCAGGGGAATCGCATTGTTCCCACGGACCCTACTCTGATGGAGGGCAACATCCGATGGAGTGCAGAGCACGACGTTATCCGACACATTCGAAAAGTGAGAGAGGAGTACCCGCCGATGACCGGTCACGAGTACAAGGAAATGTTGAAGAGGAGAGTCAGCAACACCCTGTGGCAGGTCCAGCGCGCCCACCAGATGATCCATCATGAAAGCACTTTGGAGCTGCTTTGAGCCATGGCGGTCGATCCTGTAGTCTACGCCCCTATCAACCTCCGCCCGCGACCATTGGATGAGGAGGTTGACTCCTCCAGCTCAGGGACGCGTCCACCGCCTTGACCTCGCAGTCTAGTTAGATACACCCGAGTGCTGCCACCACCAGCTTCACTGCCTGCCTCACCGGACTACTCCCTAGCCTCACCCGAGGGCTACTTTGACACCATAGGCCATTCCTCTCCCGTCTACACCCCTCGATCCCCCACCTACTCCCGAGAGTACTCTCTTGTCTCCCCTCGATATGCCCTGATACCTCAAGCTCCTCCAACCAGCACCGACGATGATACATCAGATGAGGAGGACCCTAGCGACGATACTCATTAGGCATCTCTTCGGGTTTGGGGTTAACGCTAGGGATAGGGCTTTTGGTTTATTTTTGCTATGTTTTATTCTTGATGGTGTAGTTATACCTTCCCCTGAACGGTTTATGTTCTGCTATGTCCCCGCCTACTTGTATGACTTTTTGTACGGTTTCTTCTTCTTATGAATGAGTAGTGTTGCTATGTTCTATTTTTATCATGTCTCATATATTCTCCTTTTATACATGTTATTTCTACTGTCATTTTTTTATAAAGATCAAGACATCAAACTAATAGCAACACTAATGATAAAACCATACAAAGCTTAGTTAAAAAAACCCTTAAGTTAAATGATGAAACTAACCCATGCTTTCTTTTAATCAAGATGAGTCGAGGCAGAGGACACCCACGTTTAGAGCATGTGCTCGAGCCCGAGCCACCTAGGCAAGCCAGGAACGACGACATCCGCGACATTCTACGTGAACTCGTAGACACCTTACGCCAGCCCGCACCTGCACAAGACCCTGCACCTGTACCGCCTCGCCCAGCTGTTCCTGGACGTATAGCCATGTTCTCAGAATTCTGCAGACTCCAACCACCGATCTATTAGGGTTAGTATACTGAAAACCATATTTTTAGTATTTAATTTTATTTAAATTAATTTTTTATTTTATGAGAATCTTTATGAGCAATGTATGTGTAACAATTCTTTGATATGCATGAATATTTGATATTCTGTATAGTATTTAATCTAGTGTGTAGAGTACGGCATACACATAGAAGATCAGATTTTAGGTTCTTGCAGAATATAAATTTTATGTTCACAGTTTAGATGGAAATGGACATACCATCGATATGACTATAGTACAGAGTTTTAGTAGAC
>JAOTRH010459554.1:0-28831 GCA_034768845.1 Heliamphora exappendiculata | reverse complement strand
ATTCTAGAGAAATTTAAAAAAAATAAAAAAAAATAATAAAAAAAAGAAATACATTCTCATTTCAGCCAAAGCTGAGAGTGAGGGAAAACAGAGAAAGGAGAAAAAAAATGGAGCGCGCGACCGCCGCGACGCCTCCCTTGGCCCCACCACCGCCCCGTTGGCACCGCCTTCCCCACCTTTCCTCGCTGACGACCACACTCGGTCATCACCAGCCAATGCCGCCGGCATCTTCTTCCTCGGTTTCTCTTTTCTTTCTCTGCGTGGTCACCATGGAAGGAGCTTCAAGCTCCGACTCCCGTTCTTCTTCAGCAATTGACGAAACCAGACGACGCCAGCACCGAATCTAGTAACACGCTGGGAGAGCTTCGAGTTCAAACCACCTAAGAGCCGAATTGGAGAGGATGACCAAATCTAGGGTTCCGAAAATTTGGAACTTTTGGTGTTTTTAGCTTCCACCGGTAGGATCTGTTGGCAATATGAATTCAATTGGCTGGTAGAGGTAGAGTTCAATTGGCTATTTGAATTTAATTGACAGAATTTATTAGCAATTCAATTCTTTGTAATCCCAAATTGAATTCTGAAATTAATAGGCCAAAATTAATTTCTGAATACAATTAGCCAATTGATTTCTTGGTTTATTACCATTCATTTGGTTTGTGTAACCCCCATGGGAGAATGACTATATAAACATAGAACAGAGAGGAGAAGACCGCCAGAAAAAGGTGAGACTAAAAAGAGAGACAAATTTTGATATTTCAAAGCTGTGAGAGTGAGTGAGATAGAGAAAGACAGACAAGGTACGCTCGAGTAGCCGATCCTTGGAGGTGTTCCAACGTTTGGGTCAACCGTTTTATCTTGGGAGAGTCACGTCGGTGGAGAAATCTACAACACCCTCGGTAGGGGGTGAATCATTCTTAAAAAAACTGCGTTTGCAGGACTCGATTTGCATATTCTGTTCATGTTATTTTTTGTAATTTCATTTTATGTAGATTCTGTTTATTATAATCGTTGAAAGTTGATAAAGATGTATTTTCTGAACCACCGACATGTATCTTGTGTTGTAATATTTCTCCAACAGGATGTTGACTAATATATGATATTTTGCTTAAAATTTTAGTCATTCAGTGAAAACCCTAGCCTAAATCTTGATGTAGTTGGTCTAGAATCATGATAATGTGATGATAAATTGAAATTGGGAAGATTAATGAGTTAAAATTGGGGATTTAATTTGAAAATGTAGACACTTGAGATGTGTAAACCCTAGTTTGAGTGGTGGTAATGTGGAACCCTTGACTGCTTATCTAAGCTTTAAACAAAATCCAAAGTAGATAGTCGATTTAAAACTTACTGTTGTTTTAGATTAATGCAGTAACTTACAGTCATGACATTCACTTAGGTATTTATCTTCTCTGTTAGATTCGTCGTTCCCTTGTCATTTCTTAACCTTGTTTCTTGATACTATGCTAGGAATCTGCAAAAAACAACTTGTAATTTTACCATATTGATTGGTCAAGGCGCATTTAAATGGACAATTAATACATGGAATAAGAAAAAATAGAGATTTCACAGTTGGAAAGGATTGCCAAATTTGGGCCATATGGCAGTCCGACAGCTCTTGCGTTGGGTATATGCAAATTACTTCAACATGCATAATATGAAAAATTATTTTTTAGTAGGAGATTCATGAATCATGATCTGATTGCAAATGACCTGATTGCAAATGACATTAGAATAATCAAAACCCTCCTAATGTTATGACTTGTGATCATGACAATTTGTTCCAAATTTTGTAAAACATTTCTTCAACTTTGTCTTGCCTTCTGCCGGTAACGGGTATCAATTTCTCAGACAAATGATTTTCTTTTGGTAACCGATATCAATGGGTTCAGATAATTGGAAAAAATATGTTTTAGAAAACTTGGCTTTCTTTTTAAAATAGTTTGAAAATGGTGAGATTTGTTGTTCTTGGTATAGAACAAGCATTTGGCCAGGAAATTACGTTGTAGATTTTGAAAACTTGCTGATCTTAGTTGAAAAAACCAGTTTATAATACGCAACTACAAACAACTAGAAAGTTTTGATATGCAACAAAGAATTACAAATCACACAAACGCATAAAACATTCACCACAAGATGAGACGGGAGATTTTTTACGTGAAAAACCCCAACAAGGGTAAAAACCATGGGACTAATTCTAGTCCGAGAGAAACAAGCACTAAATAAATGTTTGGTTACAAGAAAAACCTTACAAAATCAGTTGAATCCTCAACCTAGGCTACCTGTCTTCTTGTCGAATCCTCGTGAGCCAATTCCGTGTTTGCTTACCGCAGAAATCCTCCTCCAGACTTGTCACTTGAGACTCTTCTCAAGTATTGGGTGTGATGATGAAGATGATGAATTGACAACGATCGTTGAATGTCTTAAACTGTCATGAAGTCCCCAATTCTTAATCACAAGCACTGTCCCTAGAGTCTCCAAAAGCAGCCTCTCAAACTGATAAAAATTGCCCAACCTATAGTTGCCTAAAACTAAAATATGTAAAGTAAAGCTGCTAACTCTTAAACAGAATAAGGAAACAAAATCCGCACATGACCGATTGATCAGTTAACAGACCGATCGATCGGTTGATAATGACTCTCGGTAAAAAACCTTGCAGTAAGGGCCGATCGATCTGTGAATAGACCGATCGATCGGTAAAGACCTCTTCTCTGGATATTTGCACACCTGATAAGAAAAAACAAATTTTCCACAACCAAGCTCACATTAATTCTTAAAAGACAACAAACAAGCATTGTCATAGAGTTGCTAACACAAGATATGAAATATATTGAGATTAAAAACCTAACATTAGTTATGTCAGAGTAAATGAGAGAACCTATAAAAAAAACTATTTGTCCAAACTTCATGTAAATCCACGACTTAGATTTGCAGGATTCAGTTCGGAGAAAAATTTTCCCCAGTCTCTGCAAACAAACTATCTTAAGAAATATATTCTGTCTTCCCAGGGAAATATCTCGTTTTGCTCCTGTGCTTGACTTTATCTCATTAATTTCCTCCGGTCTTAAGCTTTAATGTAATATTGTTCTTTTGTTAGGTTATGTTATTGGGAAGGTTGCATCACAGGAACCTTGTGAACCTGGTTGGGTATTGTGCAGAAAAGGGCCAGCATATGCTTATCTATTTCTTCATGAGTAAAGGCAGTCTGGCTTCTCATTTGTATAGTAAGCTGGCACTGAACTTTATCTATAGAAGATTAAGAAAATTATAATTGATTAAGTTAAAGGTTGGAGTTGAACCATTTTTTTTTTGTATATATTGCATTTAACTTGCGATTGATGAACTGAAGTTTTGAATTTGTGTAGTTGATCTCATGGAATTTAAATTCTATTATGAAATTGGGACATTTAATTGGTAATTAAAGTTTTGGAACGTAATATTGTGTTGGGGTGGTGGTTTAATCCTAGAAAACCCAACTTCTTCGAAAGCTTGATTTGTGACATTTAGTTATAATCCGTGAATTGGAGGGTAAATTCATAATACTTGGATAATGTGATTATAAGTGGATCATTAAAGTGTTGTTGGAGCCACCTAATTCGTTAGTTTGTAATTGAGGAGTTGAATTGATGGTATAATTGAAAAACTTGGGGGAACTTTGGAAACCATAGAACATTCATGGTTTATGTACTTGGTTTGCATGTTAAATTAGTATGGTTCGTTAAAATTGAAACAAGGTTGAACGTGAGATTCATGAATGTTGACTTGGATCTTGTGAGTGAATGAATTATGAATTTATGATTGAATTTATGATGAAAATGAGATAAATCGAAAATTAATTAATGAGGAACCTTAATTATATTAATGACAAGCTCTAGTAAGAGATTAAATTAAATGAAGAAGCAACTTTTATTTTGTATTGAGTAGATGTAATCAATTGTAAAATATAAAGAATGATGAAATGATTTTGAATGAATGTATCTATGATCTACGTCTAGTGAAATTCATGTATGGTTTAAGTTTATATGGTTTACTTTTCTTTAAGATTAGTATATTGTTAAAAAAAATTAAAAATAATTAGTTAATGTATAGTAGCGGTTGAAATTGTGAGTTGAGATCCAAGAGGTGCCTATGTAAATATCTTGATGTTTGGTTTTGCAGGTTTACAAATAAATTTGGTATAGTCCAAAAAATAAAAAAAATTTTGCCAAATTTTTAAGAAATATACTTAGAATATTTTTAAAGTTTTGAAAATGAATTTCTTTTCTTTAAAGGAGGTTTTAACCTTAAATTAGGTTTTATAAAAAGAAGTTTCCTCAGTTATTCTGTAAAGTTGGGTTATCATGTGAGGTTCACACGCCTCATAGGCGAGGGCGCGACATTGTCTATTAAGTACACCCTTCTGTTATGTCTTGTATAGTTATGCTTCCTTTATATTACAATTTTTATATTGATGATATTAATAATTAATTTTAATGTTATTTTTAATGTTATATGTTTTTTATATATAGATCTAAATAATAGTAATAATGTTTGAATTATTTTTAGGTGATGCTGACTAATTGATGTTTTTAGAAGTACTCTATTCAATGCGTTGATGACAAATTGATATAGCAGAATTATATTCAGTGCATTGATAATTCTATCTTTCAATTTTTGCTTTGTATTTTAAGAAATTTTTAATGTTTTGTTGAAGAAGTACTGTATTATTTTAAATTTATGGTATAAGTTTATATTTGTATTAAATGGATTAATATTTTTTATTTGTATTGAATGAATGAATATTTTTATGTTTGGTAATGTGGTGAATGAAATATTTTTTTATTTCTTGATGTATTTAAATTCAGTGTATTTTTTAATATTTAAACTCATATTACAGGTTTTTAATAATAGTCATTTGACAAAATCTTAAAATAGATATTTTGCGATTACTATATTAGTCGTTGAAAAAAATATCATGCATTAATGATGGAACGTTTGCCAACATTATAAATAGGTTATTTTGTAAAAGAAAATAAGATTTTACGACAATATTTTATACTGTCGCTAATATCCATTGCAAAAGAATTACAATGTTTTTGCGACGGTATTTCTTGGTAGCAAAACATGTGTCACCCTAAAAAGTTATAAGAATCTTATTTGTGATGGCAATAATATAGTTACTAAATAGTTTTTGCGACAGGAAATTTATAGTCGTAGAAAAGATATTGCGACGGCCATGACCGTAGCTAAAAGTTTTTTAACATTACATTTGAGTCGGTAATTATTTTTTTAGCGACGGTTTACACAGTCGTTATAGGTCTAATTATTTGCGACGGAACTTATGCAGTCGCAATAACACATTCAGTGGTGTTTTTTGAGACCAGCATGCAACCGTAGCAAATAAATATATTTACCGTCGTAAGTGTATTGCGTCGGCATTTTCCCGTCGCCAATACTTTTTGCGACCCCAGTATTTGTGATCCCTTAAACCCGTCGCTAAACAGTCGCTAATACCTTTTGCGACGGGAATAATTGGTCGGAAAAGGCTATTTTTCTAGTAGTGAATTGAATTTCTAATTTTATAATTTATAACTCATACCACTAAAAAATTATAATTACACTTCCGAGCTTATCTCAAAAATTAATTTTGAGCTTCATATTATTAAATGTTTATTTATCTCCCCAAGTTAAGATTACAAATATCCGTCAATTAAAATTAAATTACTGATAATTTTATTTAATCGAACACTTGTAATTTTTTTGAGACTTTTCATTTAACTCATTTGATATGTTAGATATAAGATTTATCTGCATAGCTCAACATAATTAAAACTTATAAGCTTTTTCAGAGAGATATCATCAATCCTTGTACCAAAATGCGAATTCTGTTAATAATTAATATTCACTATACCAATAATATCGTTATCTAATTCATTGAATTTATTGATCTATAAAAGATCTAATTTTTGTATGAATTAAAATAATAAACACTAAATATATGTGCCTATCAATTATTTTAGAATAATACCCCAGGTACTGATGGATACAATATGTGCCTATCAATTATTTAATGCTTCCACATTTTCAATGCTACAATACACGGGCTTCGGGGCCAAGTGGTGTGGATGGATGCTTAAATGTGTGTCATCAGCATCCCTCTCAATCCGCATCAATGGTGCCCCCACCAGGCAGTACATGATAGATAGAGGGCTCAGGCAAGGTGATCCTCTATTCCCATTTCTCTTTAATATCGCAATAGAAAACTTGAATATCTTGATGGAAAGAGCAAAGAACCTCAATCTGTTGGAAGGAGCAAAGGTGGGGGAAGAGCTCATTGGCATCAGCAACCTTCAATTTGTGGATGATACAGTACTCTTCTATCACCCTAACCTTCAAGCAGTGGAAGAGATTAAAAGGATTCTTAGAAGTTTCGAATTAGTCTCTGGATTGAAAATCAATTTGCAAAAAAGTATGATATGTGGTGTCTCAATAAGTGAGGAAAACCTCAATACCTTTGCGAAAACTCTTGCATTCAAAAAGGGTACTTGCCTTTCAAGTTCCTAGGTCTACTCATAGGATCAAACTCTAGACTTTGCAAACTATGGGAACCTTTGATGGACAAAATGAAAGAAGCTGGCTTTGTGGAAAAGAAAATTCATCTCCAGAGATGGACGTATGCAACTTATAAAAGCATTTCTAGCAAACCTCCCCACTTACTATCTATCTATGTTTAAAATGCCTAGAGGGGTTGCTCTATTAATTGAGAAAGCTCAACGTAGTTTTCTTTGGAAGGATGGTGCAAACCATAGTAAGGTCCACCTTGTGGGGTGGCAGAGAGTGAAAATGGACAAGAAATGTGGTGGGCTTGGGATCCCTGATCTAAGGATCAGGAATGAGATTCTACTTCTAAAGTGGTGGTGGTGGTTTGGGTGTGAGAAGCAGAGCCTTTGGAAAATGGTTTTGTGCAGCATGTATTGGGGGTCTTTCTTGGATTGGTTCCCAACACATAGATGCAACCCTAATCTCTTCCCCCACTGGAAAGTTATCTTGAATTCTAGGGTTTTGATTGATCCTCTCAAGGTGGTTTTTTAGGATAATTGCAAGATGGTGGTGGGGAATGGTTCTACTATTAAGTTTTGGCTAGACAGATGGTTGGGTGATCAGTCTTTAGCCATTCTATATCCTAGGCTCTTCTTACTATCTCAGCAGAAAGATAGCCTTGTGTGTGAACTACGACCTGGTGCTCCCCTTGACTCTTTGTAGAATTTCATTTTTAGAAGAAATCTTTTCGTTTGGGAGGTTGAGTCCCTCAACATGCTAATGGTATCACTACAAAGTTCCCCACTCGACCCAAACAGAATGATAGATTAGTGTGGAAAGGAGAAAAGGGCTTGTTTTTTGTAAGATCTATCAAAAAGTTGGAGGACTGAAGTATGAGCATAAACGAATCCCTTATAGGTAAGGTGTGGAACCCTTTGATGCCTCCTAAAACTCAGTTCTTCGCTTAGTTGGGGCTGTTGAATAGCATTCCCACAAGAGAGCTCCTAATCCACATGCATATCCTCCTCTTGAATGTGTCTAGTCTTTGTGCCCTTTGTGAAAGCTCAGTGGAATCATCCTCTCATTTGCTTATGCACTGCCCGTTTGCATGGAGAGTCTGGTTTGACATTCTCTGTTGGTAGGGTGTGAGCTGGGCTTGCCCAAAAGATCTGGTGTCTCTATTTAGCTGGTGGAGCAGTGGAGAAGGTCGTGGTTTGAAGAATATGATCTGAGCTTGCATGTTTTATGTAGCCTCGTGGTCCATTTGAATAGCTATGAATAAGAAGATCTTCAAGTTGGAGCCTTCAAGCTAGGAACAAACCTCTAAAGAAGCCAAAACTCGTAGCTTTATGGCTCATGAAGCTCTCAAATTTCTAGTGTTTATGGTTGAGGATTTCCTTTACCGTATTAAGGTAGTTAGAAGCTTAAAATCAAGTTAATTGCAGTAGTGTTTTCTTGGCGTAGTAGGTTTCTTGTCTACTGTGCATTTTGGTCTTTTTCTTGTATTGTGCATGGTCCTATTTGAGTATGATTGTGGCATTTTATGCATGTATTTTGCTATTCTAGCTTCATGTCTTTTATATATCATCCCTTTTGCCGATAAAAAAAAAAAAATTAAAATGTCTCTTAACCAAATACATCTCACTTTCTACAACTTGATAAAAGAAAAAGCACATCTTAATGTTGGACATATGAGGAATGATTCGATCCTAAATCAGTTAGAACCAAATTTGCCGAAACTAGTTCAATATAAAAAAATGGAGAATACCGATTAAATAATTATCTAATGAGTGACCAATTTTGAATACTTCAATTTTGTTTTTGATTTTCGAATAAGCTATTACCAATTGGAGTGGTTAAAATCTTAATTTGAGAAGGAATGATAATATCTATATCTATATTACCTATCAATTTTTGTTTCTCATTTTTTACTTAATTTGTTACCTATTTTAGTGCGAAATTCTCAATATGAAATAGAAAGCCCGAAATAAATAAATAAATATATATACAATTATTTATTGGTGAGTAATTAAGGGTATATTTATTAAAAATAATCATAAATTTAAAAAATAGTACCTTATGGATAGTTAACAAATAGAAACGATTTATCCCTAAATAAGCACACTAAATAGGACTTTAAATTGATTTTTCCTATCGATAACTACATGAACGGATTATGTGGGTTCTAAAAAAATATATAATTTATTAATATTCAATCAACTTAATTAAAGGAAAATTCTTAAGTTTTTTCAGAATATCATGTGGTATTATTAATTATATGGTACTCTCGACAAATAGAAATGTGCGATGCATACTAAGTCGTTCCTATTTGTCTTTTATCTACATAACAAATGTGGGCCCACATTGCTCCACACATAATGCTTTTCACTACACAATTGAATAAAAATACCACGTAATTAATACTACCAATGATTACTCAAAATTAAATTAGTAGGTACTCAATTACTCATAGCTGAACTTATCCACTTTTTGATTACTTAATTTGTTTGTTTCTTTTGCTCTATTGTCTTGGTTCTCTTTTTTTAGTTTAGTAGAAGTTAAGGCTAAGTACTTATAAAACTTATTCATAAAATTACTTATAATTTATAAATGAATGGATCAAATAGAATTGTTTGTGATGTGTTCATTTTTTAAATAAATTCGGGCCATTTATTTTGAATTGAGGATAACTTTATAAGTGACTTATGCGGGTACAATAATGTAAGGATGACTTAATATTCCAAATAATGAGTCACAATCGATGCAATGAGTCTTATATGAATTAACTTTATTTAATTAAATTCAATATTTTGTGCCACATCTTTTAAAATATTAATTTAATAAATAAGTTAATCATCTTAATATTATTGTACGTTATGAATATATAGCGTTGCTGGTTCTTTAGAAGCCTTGCAATATCAGTCCTTCAAGTCTAATAATTCTGGAGAGAGAGAAGGAAATCTAAAGCATATTAAACAAACTTGTACATACTGAATTCCAGCAATTGTTGCACATTTACAAGTTTTGTTCCAGCAGGTTCCCAAATTCCAACAAGACCTTTCCTAGATCTACCCAAAAGCTCTCACAGCAAGACTCAAAAAAAAAAAAAAAGAAAAGAAAAAAAAGAAGCAAATCAAACTAAACTAAATCAAAACAAAACAAAAACAAACCAAAAAAAAAACCTAAAAGAAAAACACACAAGAAAAGTAATACTACAGTGATGATATGTAATGATCACATTTAAATACTATGACATCTTATATGCGGTATCTTAAAACTTGATCATATAATTTTAAAAAAAAAAATATGCACGCATATCTTTAATCTCTAATGACCAACCAAAAATAGATGTGAGACAAAAATGAAGACTCTTAGATCTAAGAGTCTTTATATTTATCTCGCAATTTATCTTTGATCAGTCATTTGTGTCTGTACATTTAGCACAATTTTATTTTTAAACACCACATATAAGATGTTAAATTATGTAAATGTGATTATCAAATAACCGTAGCATTATTAAAAAAACTGAAAACCCTAACAGAAACTTCTTTATCGGTAGTTGAAATTTGAAAACACCATGCATGCAATGTATCCTCCCGGAACGATCAGAGGCCGCCGGCAGCCGACGAGCTTTCTCCGGGCTCCATGTTGTACCTGCGCCTGTTGTTCTTCATCCACACCTTGAATGCCTGAGGGGTGATTCCGATCACCGAGCAGAAATGGCGGAGCTCCTCCTCATTGTAGCCCTGCAGGCTCCACTCCAACCTCTCCGCATAAGCTCTCATCGCCTCCTTCTGCGGCGGCGTAAACCTAGTCCTCTCCTTCCGCCTTGTCTCCCCCGCCTCGTCCAACTCCCCGTCACCGAGGTTTTCATCCTGGTTATTAGCAGCCGGAGCAGGCACGGCCACGGGGTTCTGTGGCGGGGGAAGACGGTGGTGCGGTGCGAGGACCGCCACGGGCTGTGGTGGCGCAGCGCCGTGAGGAGGAGGAGGAGCGGCGGCGGCGGCGGCCACGTGCTGGAGGATCTGGACGGCCTGGGGCTCGACGTGGATGGGGACCTCCTCTTTCCGGTGGAAATTCCGGTGGCAGCCGCAGTTGCCACAGAAGAAAACCTCCGGAGCTAGGTCGTCCCCAACCTTCAGAAACTCACGGCAGCCATCGCCGACGTAGCGGCCCCTCTGCATCGAGAAGTTTCTTTGGCATTCGCGGTAGATGACAATGGTGGCCCAACGCCTGGCGTTAACATGGTTGTTTGCCATTAATGAGGCGGAGAAAGAGAGAAACTCTCTGTGTATGATAGTGAAACAAGGAGAGAGAGAGAGAGAGAGAGAGAGAGACGAAGACACAGTTTTGGAACTGCTTCCCATGAAACTGAGTGCTCTCATGGATTCAATTTATAGAAGCAGAAGGAGATGGGGGTGGTTGTCACATTTTAACAATTTTAAATTTATTTAGTTGTAATATTTAAAAAGTTTAATTTTAAAGAAGTTTAATTTTTTTAGAAAAAAAATATTTTTTAGGATAATTTTTTTTATAGTAACTTTATTTATTTTTTTTTATTTTTTATTGAAATATTTAAAATGCTTTTACTTTTAATTTTTAAGTTATAGTATTTGTGATATTAATATAATTTTTTATTTATTTTTGTGAGTATAATTGACTTTTATATAAAGGTAGTATAGTAATTTTATTTTAAAACAATTAAAGTATTTGAGATATATATTGATTTTTTTTTTGAATTAAAAAATAAAAAAAAGTTAATTTTTTTTTAAAACTAAATAATGTAGTTTAAAAGTTAATTTTTTTTATAAAAAAATAACTTAAACGCTAGTCCAAACATGCTCTTATAGTATAATAAATGATCACTTAATATATATCAATAAATTCTTTATTTAATAATTTAATAATTTAGAATGAATATAAAATCTAATTCGTACGATAACACTTTTGACAAAAAAAAAAAAATTTGCAACGTAAAAGAGTACGGAGTACTTCAAAAGCAATTGTATGCGTAGGTTTTTTCGGCTTGGGAAGAGGAGGCGGACTATTTATTCTTAATTTTTTTTCTGTCATTTCCGATTTATTTATTTATTTATTTATTTCTATCTCTCTCTTTTGTTAGTTCTTTTCGTCATTTGCTTTAATTTGTGCGTGAATTGTATTTTTTTGTATATATTTTATTTTTTATTATTTATTTATTTTTATTTTATTTTTCTCGCTATTTTAAATTTAGATGTCTACAAGATCGATACAAATAGATCAACCACCATAGGTCTTTAATAAATTAGTTTACAAGAGTTGAGTACAATGTTATTCTAGCTTATTGTGAAAAAAAGCAAAGATGTGTGACATGTGGTAATCAATTTCTTGTTTTTTGTTTGATTGACTTTATCTAGAATTTGCAATTCATTCAAGTCTTTTATTATTTTCTAATGGAAAAGCATCTGTATGTGAGTGAGTACTAAAGAACAAATACACATATTTTAGCGTGTCACTGTCATAACTTATCAATATTAACAATTCTAACATCCCTAACAGGATTTAAGAGAAACAAATACAGAAAATAAAGAACAATTACATGGTTCATTTAATTAGGACTACGTGCACCGAGACGGTCGTTGCAGGTGTTTTAACTATCACTAAGAACAATAATAAGAGTTATGTTAGAATTCTCCTACGTTGTAATCGATATAACTAGGATTATGGATATGCAAAAAGTACTAAAATTGAATCTTCAAATACTATGATTTGGTGTAAAGTACTTATCAGACTCTACACTGCTTAAAATTTATTTATTTTTCTAGCTTTTGAATAAAAAGAGATAGAGGTGCTTTTTGCATGAATTCTGCCAGTCAAGCGAAACTGCCCATCTTTGTCAGTACAGGATTAAAAAGAGGTCATAAGAAAAAATTATTCTATACCCCTGAGTCATTGTTCCAAACAGATTTGGTCCACACATTTGTGTGGGGCTTACATAAAAAATGGTGGGACCCATACAGATGTGTGGGTCAGATTTATTTGGAGGTAATGCTCCAAAGCATGGAATAACTGCTCAGCCATAAAAGAATCGCTATTAGAACATCAAGACAAAATGGTGATTATTATCCCTTAACCGTAACCCAAAACGTTTGAAATTTAAGCTGGGATTACCTGCACACTAAATATTAATATCAATGAAAAAATGAAAAAAAAAAGAAGAAAAATGAAAAAAAAAAGACTTGTAGATTCTTTTATATCTCCTCATAAATCTCCACTATATCTATAAAACGTTTTCCACGCTCATTTGAATGGACTCAACAAATGTAATTGTTCTCTACCGTTGGACGAAGAAACTAGCAAGTGATTAAGTCTTTTGGGCAAATAACTATTTTAAGAATTTAGATTTGATAATTCATTAATAAGAAAAGAATCACAATTGGGTATATAACACAATTTTGGGTAAACATATATATATTTTTATAAAACTATACTATTTTTTTAAAAGAAATTTCTTCTTCTTTACCGTAGAAAGGAAAAAGAAGAAGAAGAAAAAAAAGAGGACGAAGGAAAAGGACTGTATTAGATATTGTAAGTGTAGTTAAGCACCCTTCCATGGTAATGAAGTTAACCTTTTTATATGGCGAGACAGGATTATTTATTAATAACTTGAGAAGAAAATTCAGGATATTACTCAGTAATAAGAATATGATTAAAAACAATTTTGTGAAGGAAATTAGTGTTCAATTTGTACTATTTAAGGAAATGTATTTACGCTAGCCAACAAAAGAACTAAGTGATGCCAAAATTCCTGAGGAATGTCGCTAATTAAGTTCGAGGCAATTCACGACTCTAGCATAAAAAACATTACACATCTGTTGTTTTGTTTGAGACTATCCTTTAATTTTGTTTCTATTTCATTATTTATAAGATCGTTAATTACTAACTCATCTAAAAAAAACTTAAACTGTTAGAGAGAAAGTTAATTTTATTATTATTTATATCTTCAGCATGCTCCCTCAAGTGTAACTTCATTCTCCTTCATAAGTTGGCTAAACACGTGCAACTTTTTTAAAATTTGGTAGACGGTGAGATTTGAACACAAGATCTATTGTCTGCTCTGATACTATATAAGATCGTTAATTACCAACTCATCTAAAGCTTAAGCTCTTATGAAGAAGGTTAACTTTATTATTTATATTCTCAACATTATTATTTGAATCATCGAAAATGGTAACTATTTGACAACTAGTTTTGCATCGTTAAGAAAACGTAATCATCATTATGTAGAAAACTTCCTATTTTGTCTTCATCGTCACGACAAATATTTTTGTGCCGTTAAGAATCTATAATCATTTTTCTATAGAAGATTTCCTATTTTGTCTTCGGCATCCCGACAAATATTTCTGCGTCATTACGAAACTGTAATCATCTTTCAATAGAAAATTTCCTATTTTGCATTCAGCGTCACGAAAAATATTTATTCGTTGTTAAGAAACTGTATTGATCTTTCTATAGAAAAATTCCTATTTTGTCTTCAGCGTCACGACAAATATTTATGCGTCGTTAAGAAACTGTAATCATCTGTTTGTACAATGAAATTCCTATTTTTGTCTTCATCGAAATTCCTATTATTTTTGCTTTTGAGTCGTTAAGAAACTGCAATCATCTTTCCATGTAATGAAATTTCTATTTTGTATTCATCGTCGCAACAAATATTCATTTTTGCAATATGAAGTTTTGTTTTTTGATTACTCTAAGTAGCTATATATATATGCATGGACATAAAATATCTATGAATTCATTTATACATTAACTCTTTTTTTTCTTTTATATTTCAGACTCCAAAGTGCAGGTGCAAAATGTTTGAAAATCTTAAGTAGTATTACAATTATTCAAGGATTATCAAATTGAAATTCACATCCAACATAACTCTTATTTGATTGAATGCACCAGCTTATAATAAATTGAAAAATAATGACTAATGTGAGTGTTGAGAATATAAATAATAAAAATATTTCTATTTTTTTAACAACTTAAGATTTTAGATAAATTGGTGATTAACAATCTAATATAATATTAGAACAAGCAATAGGCCCTGTATTTAAACCTTACCATCTACCAGGAAATTTTAAAATATTTGCATGTATTTGGATGACTTGTAGAGGAGAGTCAAACTATACGTGTGAGGATGTATTGAAAATATAAATAATAAAGTTATTTATCTCTCTAATAGCTTAAGTTTTTAGATAAATTAGTAATTAACAATTTAATATAGTATTAAAGCAGTCAATAAATCTTATGTTCCAATTAACCTAACCATCTACCAAATAACCGACTTATGAAGAATAGTTAGGCCACATGTAAAGAAGCGTGTCGGTGATATAAATAATAAAGTTATTCTTTCTTCTAACAACTTAAATATTTAGATGAGTTAGTGATTAATAATCTAATAGTGAGGTCCTCACTTCTTTTTTTCTTTATTTATATTAAGTATCATGCTCCAATGGAAATATATATACTCATAATCATATTAATTAATGAATCAAATACTCGACTAATTAGTTGAAATAATCCTTGATTTCTTTGTGGATTGAATCTCATGACCAAAATATTGCTAGGAGGAATTTAGGGAGAAGCTCCTCTCCATGATTTCTTTTTTCTATATCCCTTAAAACTCTATTTTGTAAGTTTAGAATTGGTCTTGGGTGTTGCTTTATTCAGTATGAAGTTGTGTTTTACTTTGTTGGTTGATTTCTTGTCAATCACAGGGTCTCTTTGTACATCTCTTTTGTACATTTAGTTATCATCCATCGATCCTCTTTTTATATAAAATTTCCTTTTGTTGTTAAAAAAAAATCTAAATTGTTTATCTCATATGTTCTACAGAGAAAATTATTCATGTAAAAATATAATTTAATTGGGCATCGATAAATGGATGAACAAATTTCATAATTTATTACAAAATAGACCAATCCACGTCAATAAATGGATGAACTATTTAGATTGTTGATGAATCCAATCCACGTCCACAGAGTAGAGTTTTGAGGGGGTATGGAGGAAGCTCATCCCAAAATCTCAAATTAAATATTTAATGCTAATAGACCAAATCTAAATTAAATAAATTATATATTGATGGTAAAATTATAATACCTTGGATGAATGTGTATACTATTACCTATAACGTCAATACCGTATTGTATCGATATGTAATGGCTGGTTTGTACTGCTTTGGAGCAAATTCGATATGTTAATTATTTAGTTTTGTACAGGTTAAAATACGGTCAGTACCGATCTATACCCGATGTAGTAGATAATACCGACTTGTACGGCCTCATACCAGAAAATACCGGATGCATATCGATCCATAGTTAATTTCTTTAAAAAATAATTTTACTTATTATTTTTATTTCTTCTTTTCTTTTTTCTTTTTATACTCTAATTTAAGCTTCAAATTTAGCATAAATGAAGAGTTCAAAAAAATAATCAATTTTAATTACTAAAAATTCTAAATGTTAAATTTATATTGCTATCGAGTTAGCTATAGCTCATTGTAAATAATGAGACTAAAAACTAATTGAGACTAAATACTTAAAATATTATAATATTAAATAAATATTTAAGTTATACTAAATTATTTATTATTGAACTTTTTAAAAAAAATATATAATATTTTTTGATAAAATGTAAAACGATACCCAGTATTTTATCAGTACCAATACATACCTTTCCAATGAAAAACTAGTATACCACTCTATACGGTATTCAGAACTATGCTACTACCAACAAATCAAAAAGGAAATTCTACTCTTTATATTTTTTATACAAAATCCTAGAACAGATGATGCCCATTGCATTTGATGTATAAAGAGAACTTTTAAATGCACATTTAAAAACACTAAGTTTATCCATTAAATGCATTGAAATACTATACATTTGAAAAAATAGAGGTGAACTCAGCTCTTTGTTTGTGAATTTAGAAGCTCCCATGGATAAATCCCAATATCTTTTTATATTTTTATGTTTGTATATTGTATAGCAATGAGATTGGGTTGAAGTACCAATTTCAACACTGCACTTAATGGCCAGGTTTTCCCTTTAACCCCACATTCTGCATACTACAATTTAAAAAAGAAAAAAAATACCACCCGTGGAGCTAGAATTATTATTGAATTGGAGACAAAATCTTGAAATTATACATATATTTTTTATTTGATAATTATAAAAAAACTAAATTAAAGTGCTGAACAAAAAAATTATATATATTATAAGTAATAAAAAAATTGAACTTAAAATGACCACAATGACTTATTTTACTTTAAAAACGATACACGATAATTTAATTTGATATACTATTAAAAACGTGCAAATTATCGTGCATTTATTTTATAAGAAAATGCATAATTGATGACTAATTTTCCCGACGTAGTGTATCTTTAGATGGAAAATATATGTTTTTGGCTACAAAAAAACAAAATGTGTTGGCAAAAATTCCAAAATAATCTTTTTTAGCGACACACAACTCACTCGTCGACAAATAATATTAAAAAACAATTGGCACCAATTTTTTTTTCTCTCCAGCAGGATGTAAAATTTTTACCTATATATTATTTATTTTTGCTAATATGTTGAGTGCTCGTAAATAAAATACTCATTACTAACAAACTTTGTGCGTGGGTAAAGGCCAACATAAAACTACATAATTTTAGTATAATCCTTACAGTAAAAACCCTAGTCCCTCATTTAACATTTATTCCTTCAGTTTTATTCCTTTAACTTTTTTTTTGGTATTAAAATTCCTTTAACATTTCAAGGTTTAGAGGCTTGCTCCTTCATTCTGGTGTCTACGCAGGTCACGCCCCGCCCCCCACCGCTCCTTCCATCGTCACCGCCATTCATCGCTCCTCGCACCGTCCCACCCCCATCGTTCGTTGTGCCGTCGCCGTCCCACCGCAACTCACTCCGTTGTCGTCTCACTGCGCAAAGCACCATCGTTGTGCTGTGCCCCTCAATGCCACCGCCGCCATGCCACTGCCACTCGACTCGCATGTCACCGTATGTCTTTGAGTAACTCATGGGACCAAGAGATTATGGTAAGTTTCTTCTTCTGTTTTCCTTATTGCATTCATGTGTATGTATTGCTGTACACAAGTGTTGATACTAGATCCAATAAATATGTTGATTTTTTTTAAGATCCCACATTCCATTATTAGATTTTGTTTCGCTGCCAAGTAGTTCGATTACAAATCATAATCTACAGCAGAATTGATTACATGTTCTTAATTTAAGTAGAGGAATTAGGGATTTGTAAAAGGTGTGTATATGAAGACTTAAATTGGATGACTCATAAATTTTCACTATATTCTTTATTTTACTATTAGAATTGTTTTTTGTTGGTAAAATTGTAGTCAATATTGAAATAATAAGCAAGTGTGAGTGTAGCTGTTAGAATCTGCTGTGCCTTGAGGGCATCTTTTATTTGTGTTGGAATATCAACACTTTTGGTTGAGGTTACTGGTTGCCATACTAAAATTAAATATTTTTGTGACTTTGTATTATGATTTTTAGCATTATGATTTAGTTAAATTTTTTTAAAATTAAGGTTTAGGGAGAGTTTAATGAAAAATATACACTTAGTAATGTAAGAGAGTTGAAGGTGAGTCTACCAAATATTTATTTTTTTTTTGTTAATTTCATTATATGGCTTGTAATTGAATTTATGGAATTCTAATTTAATTTAGACAATATGAATTGTAATGATCAGATATGGGCATGATGGAGTAGAATCACTTATTAATTTTGCAAAGGTACATTTAGATGAGGCTAGAGAGATTAACTGCCCGTGTATCAAATGCTGTAACTTTTTTAAACATGACTATGATATTGTGAAAATTCATTTGCATGTAAATGGGATTATGATATCATATATTCCTTGGTTGCAACACAGGGAACTGCTCCAACCCGAGGAGGTAGCTAAAATTGAGGATGAATATGATGAGGATCAGAATGATTATCATGACTTGATAGAAAACCATCACAAGGGGACTTGCATGGAGGGTGCTATTCTAGAGAAGGAGGATGTGCGAAACTTTGAGAAATTATTAAAGGTCTAGCATGGCTTGTACTTGGGCTGCAAAAAGTCAGTTATATTCTTATTGTTTGTCATTTAGATGCTACAGGTGAAGGAGGTGAAGGAAGAGTACGGGTGGAGCATGAAGTCTTTTGATAAGGTTATGGACATACTGAGATGGTTCTTAGATGCTACAGGTGAAGGAAGAGTACGGGTGGAGCATTAAGTCTTTTGATAAGGTTTTGGAGATACTAAGATGGTTCTTACTTGAAGGCCATGTTGTCTTGGGGTCAATTTATGAGTCGAAGAAGTTACTACGTGACTTGGGCTTAGGATACGAGCTCATAGATGCGCGTAAATATGATTATGTACTATTTTGGAAGGAGAAGTGTCCCACATATCAGGTATCTAGGTGCAAGATAAACCGTGGTAAGGGTAACCCTAACAAGATACTGTGTTACTTTTTGTTGATTTCGAGGTTGTGAAGATTGTATATATTTAGGAAGATGGCTAAAGACATGAGATGGCACAATAATAAATGTGTGGATGATATATTAGGCAGGTATCCAGCTGACTCTAAGGATTAGAAGGAATTTAATTTGCATTATCTAGAGTTTGCTCGAGAGACTCACAATGTTTGGCTAAGCAAAAATAACCTTGCTAACGTGCTGGCGACGCACTGATTTGTGTCTGCAAAAATCTTTATCGACTCAGTAACATTTTGGCCGACAACTTTTTCTACCATACTAAAAGTGATTTTTGTTGTAGGCATCTATTTTTTTACAACGCCGATTTTCACAATCTTCATAGTATAAAATGTAATTTCTTTTGTGATTATCATAACAAGTAAAATTACTGTCAAATTAAGATGGAAATTTGTAAATCAAGGGGTATTTCTTATCTTTTTGGTATTAAATCATCATTTGAGCAAGTTTGTCAATTCTTTTTAAATCTAAAAACTCAATATTAAAGCATACATCCACTATAATTTTAAATTGATTAAAATTACTAATATTTTAACATTAGAAAAAAAAAAGTTGGATAAAATTTCACAAAGTGGGCAAATCTTTCCTAGCCAACTCTTTCAAGATCGTGAACGGTGCTGAGAAGTTTAGAACAATTTTTATGTGATATAAAATAATGGCCTTTCTCTTTTATATGGCAAAGGAAAATGAGTGATTTTTTTTTAAAAAAATTCAAAGAATTAATTCAATGGGGCAAAGTTAAATGATATTAAAATTTATTAAGGTAAAAATATTTCATATTATAGATTCTTCATTTATTTTTAATGTCAAATCATCACATGGGCTATTGAGTCAATCTATTTTTATGTACAAGTTTATGTGTTTTTATTTGGCCTCCATTGTTGTCCTTGAACATAAAAACACTACATCATTACTAAAGTAGTTAGTGTTTTCTCTGTCATTTAATCTCTCAGGCTGTCCATGACAGTTTAAGGGCGAATTCTTAGGGAATAAATTTCACCGTTCACTAACAAAGATCCTAATTAAAATCGTTACAGTATTTTGTATGAACTATTTTAAAGAGTTGATAACACTTAGAAGATTTCGAACTTGAGACATTTAAGAAATAATTTTTCAAATCTCAAGTTTTGACTACCATGTAGTTCAAAATGTTTAAATTTAAATTATTAATTAATAGCATTATATTTGTTTCTATATATATTTAAATTGCAGCATATGTATGTGATTTGTATCAATGGGCGCCGATCCAGCCCTTAGGGCTTAACTTAACATATGAAAAGAATTTTTGGCACTCATCTGACCCCAACCCTAATTCGTTAACCATTGGTTCATTGCAAATTAAGGTCACAAATCGGAAGTTAAGGCCATGTTTGATAGCTATTTCAAAATAGTTTCGCAAAACACTTTTTAGAGCTGTTTTTAAAGAATAAAACCACTCATCTTTTTTCATATCGTATTTAATTTTTAAGTGAAAATAGTTTCCAAGATTGGGTTAATTTCAAAAGGTTACCAAATCTTCTGTATATTTTTAGAAATAAAAATAAAAACAGAAAACAAAATCGATAGACTATAATTTTTCTTATTGTTTTGAGAAGCCTGGTTCCATGGTACCCCATCAAAGCAATTGATCCGAGGGATAGAAAGATTCCATGTATCCAAGGTTTCAAATTGTGATATCTCCGCATATAGATCGATATCGATGATATAATTGTATATATCAACTGATAATATCAAATTGTATCAGTTGATACATAAAAAAGTATTTGTTTTGAAAGTTTAAAATTTCTATACATATGGACCGATATGTATATTTAGAGCCTTGAATGTATCTAACTGCGTCATATAAGAAGTTAGAACCAGAGGCACCCAGCTGTTACAGGAGCTGTGACAAGTCATCCATGGGGAGGGGTTAACAAAGAGAAAACACTAGAGAAAGAAAGAAAGAAAGAAAGAAAAAGACAAAAAGAAGGAAAGAGAAAAGAAAACCCTAATTAGCTCCTTCGATTATTCATACAAAAGGCGTGTCCTGATTATCAGACACCTTTGTTTGGCGCTGACGAGGTTTCTCCGGTAGCTTCCAAGTTCGCCCTTCGCTTCTTCGGTGGCTTGGTTTTCTCGTCAATGTCCATCAAACAGGTAGTTTTCGATCCGGCACCCGCCGGTGAAATGGATGGTGGTGGTGGCGGAGGCGGAGCTGGCCGTGGTGGTGCTGGTTGTGGCCGCTGCGGCGGCGGAGGCGGCGCTGGTTGAGGTGGCTGCGGTTGTGGCCTTGGTGGTCGCGGTGGGAGTGGTGGAAGCGGAAAACCAGCGGCAGCGGCGGCAGCAACGGCAGCAAGGCGATGGAGCGGTTGGTGCCGGGAGGTGGTCCCCGCCCTCGGCAACTCCTGCTTCCGGTGGTAGTTTCGGTGGCAACCACAGGTGGCGCAAACGGCTGTTTCGGGAGTTTCCGATTCCCTACTCTTCACATACACACGACACCCATCAACGGCGTAGCCGACGGAACCTGCGGCAAGGTTTCGCCGGCACTCCATGTACCTAACAATCCTAACCCTCGGGACATCACCGCCGCCATTGCTTGTCGCCATGAGAGAGAGAGAGAGAGAGAGAGAAGGTGGTGCTACTTTTTGCTTGACCAGTTCTCTCAGTTTTTTAACCCCAAACTCCAAAGGCTGCTTTGGTGGTTTGAGACTTGTGTGGGATAGCTTTTTGTTGGTTTTTTTATTGTGATTTAAAAAAAAAATTTTTTTGTTCTAATTGTTTTACTTTTTAATTCGTCCTAATAATATGAGTTTAAAAAAATAGCCATTTTGGTTTCAGATTTTTTACTTTTTTAAACTGTCTTAATGAGTTGATTTGAAAAATTAAAATAATTTGATCGAAAGATTAAAAAATTTACTGAAGACAAAAAAAATATATATATAAAATTTAGCCTTATATATTTTGGCTTATTTTTATTTTTTTAAAATTTTTTTAATATTTTGATCAAAGTTTTTTATTTTTTAGTTTAGTTACAATGAATTTTTTTAAAAGTTAAATAATTTGACAAATCGATAAATTTTTTTGACTAAAGATGAAAATAAATCAAATAAAATAAGCAAATAAACAATTATCTCAAATGGTCCAGAACCTTATAAAAGCCTTGCTAGATTTTTTCATTTTATATGAACTATTTTTATTTTTTGATATTTTTTTTTATTTTAATTTTTCGTAATGAGAAAAATCTAAAAAGCATCATCGTTTGCATTAACACAAATATTTTTCATTAAAATCCCAAAAAAACTATCTCACATGATGCCTTAGCCTATGTTTGGACTAAAAAGTTTAGAGCCATTTTTTAGAGTATTTTTTTAATTTTTTCGAAACTTTTTTCATATTTTGGTTTAAATTTTACTTTTTGGTTCATTGTGATGATAGAAATTTATCCGTTCGGATTAAACTTGAAAAATATTTACTAAAAATAACAAAAAATTAAAAAAATCTAAAAAGCATGCTAAGTTGGATTTTTTTGTTTCATTTTATATGAATTTTTTTTAGGCTTTGTTAAAAAAGTCTTACTTTTTTATTTTCATGTGATGGGAAAAATTTAAAAAATACACTCATTTAAGTTAATGCTGAAAAAATTTTGATTAAAGACAAAAAATTGTATAAAAAAGTTAGGCCAAACACAAGCTTAGTCCATAACACCCAGCAAGTTTAAAATTTAGTTTTTTTTTATTTTTTTTTATTTTTAACTAAAAAATAAAATTTAGTTCAAAGTAATTAAATTGTTTGGCAAATTAGATTTTAATCTAGTATTTTTGAAATTAATTATTTAAGTAAAAAGTTAATTTTTTGTTTTTTCTATTCAAATTAGACAGTTTTGCCTAGTTTTTTTTTTCTTTTTTGATTTTTGTTCGAATTAAATTTTTTGCCTTCTATATAATTGAAAATAATAAATATATATAGTTGATAGTAGTAGTAAATAAATTATAAATAAGGGATATAATTGTTTTTTAAAAGTGATGAAAGTTTGAATATAATATTTTACGAATTAATATTTTAATTTAATTTTTTAATTTTTTAACTTTTATGTTTTTTTGTCAAATAGACTATGTTGGTTTTTTAACGTTTTTAACTGAAAGGCAAAAAAAACAAAAATTGGTGTCACCAATTAGGACCTTAGAAAGTTTATTCCCGTCAAAAGTTTCGGGTTCAAATTTTTTTTAGGTAAAACTAATTTTTGTAGGATTTGTACACAAATAGTTTTAATTGGGCTCTATTTAGAATACTTGTTTATTTAATTATTTTATGTTATTTATTTTGATATTTAGTGAATTATTTTAATCGTTTAGTTAAATTATTATACTTTTCAATTATTCTCGTCTAAACAAGTCGAAAAGGTTAAAAAAAATAATCAAAATATAAAAATATAAAAATAAATCAAAATAAATTAATAAGTCAAATTCTATATTACTTATTTTGTCTTTAGTAAACTTTTTTATCTTTAGATTAAAAAATTTATCTTTTTGGTTCATCTCATTTTGGCGATTCAAAAAAATAGATAATTTTAGTGAAATGATGAAAAAAGTTTAGAAAAGATACAAATAAGTAAAAAAATTCAAAATTTATATCAAATAGGGCATTGGTTTTAATTGAGCCTTGGCAAGATTAATTCTTTAAAAATTAATCAAAATATGAATAAATTAGACCGAACACCTTAATATATAATAACTTTATCGATCTAATTAACCGAGAACAATACCAACAACGCTGTAAAAGATGTCTCAATTTTCTGAACCCGCCATTATATATTAGGTAGCAACCCCCACCCCCAGTGTTTTACATGCAATGGCTATATGAACTTGCAGACAAATCTGTCATAATTAGTCTTCAACTGACAGCCTAAACATTTAATTCTTGGATTGGGATGCTTTATTGTCCTAATTTGCAATTGTGGCCCAATGCATTTACTTAATTACAATGAATTATACTTCCATATTAGGTAAATCAATTTGATGTGAAAAAAAATAGTATTAAAAATAGCAGTACCTTCTTGGTTGAAATTTGCTTGTAATGAAGTTATTTGAATATTTTAAGTATTGAAGTATTAATATATTCTAGAATGTTCACATTTGGATGGGATTTAGCATATATAATTACATGGAAGAAAGAGAAAATCCTTACTTATTTTAGATGAAATTATTTTAAGTTTCATAATTGATACACTCCGCGCCTGTCTTTTTAGCTTCATTTACTTTCAATAATGTTTTATAGGTTTTCAGAATATGTAAACAAATCGTCCAAGGTAATTGTACTTTTAAGAATTGAAGAAAGATCGTATTTATGCTAGACGACAATATAGAACACCGTTACCACGCTATAATGTTAACTAACAATTCCGATATTGATAGATTTGATCCTTTTTGATCTTAATCATGAACTTGCTTCTATCTAGAACAATAATTGTGCTAGTTGACAATATAAAATACCGTCAACGCAATATAACGAACTATTGTTTTTTAGCATTTCTTTATTTAAGATCGTTAATTATGCTATTTTAACGTTGTTATTATCTAAACCGTAAAACAACAATCCACGTAGTCCATATAAGTTCAATAAAGTCCTTTTTATCGTCATGATTACAACAAATTTTGCTCCTTTACGCCTTATTTGTTATAAATTTAATTGTTATGGGATCTTCTATGTATGTTACTATGACCTACTAATAGTACAATTTGAACCTTGTTGACTATCCCAAAACAAGATTACAAGAACTCCATAATCTTGTAGGAATTTTTTTTTTCCCCTCTTTTCTCTTTTCCCATTGTAAGTATGTTAATGGAAATTTGGATTACTAAAACCAGATATTATATTATGAAACTGAAATTCTCATTCATTGAGTAGGAAAAAAAGAGGTGGTCATATTTGAATTTTTCTATTTCTCAAAAGATGATTGCTACTACCAATTTGCTTCAAGTTAAAAACAGAGCGTTCATATTAGAATTTGTTAAAAAGAGATTAGGCAGCATGCTTCACTAGTGAGTTTTTTTTAGAGGTCTTATTCATAAATAAGGATAAATTGCCTCTCGGATCAACTTACACACACCTCGACCAACTTAAAACAATTGTCAAAGATCATGTCCGCTAATCAAATTTGAAAATCACTATTTCAACATTTGTGGTTTGATTTTAAAGACCGCTTACTAAAGAGATAAGCCAAATATAATCCCTATGTATAGTTGCATTTTGTATTGATCAAAGTATGAAAAATTAAAAAGAAAAAGAGAGAAACAAAGAGAAAGAAAGTTTGAAACTTTTTGTGATTTTTTTTTTGAATTTGTATCATCAATAAAAGTGCGAGATTATTCTTTGTAATACTCCATCTCACATCGGTGAGAGATAGAAAGTTAGTATGATATATAAAGAAACTTATAAATTATTACTAATAATTTGAGTTTAAAATTTTGGATCACATTGTTAGGTTTTTTATTCAAGTTATTGGATTAATAGTTCACTTACGTTATTACAAATGGCATCAGAGCCAACTCCGATTTTCATGTAAAATTTCGTAGCGATGTGGATAGAGGAGTAAAGGCTCCAGAGAGGGTTAGAGGCCCCAAGATTGTATACCTTGTGCATACTTATGGGCTGCTTTGTATATGTTAATAGGCTGCTATCTACATACCATATAGGAAAGAACTTGGACCATGTGACGAAGACGTTGCGTCTTTAAGTGAGGAGATTGTGATACCTCATTCCACATCTGTGAGAATAGAAAGTTAATTGTGTAATTGTGTGATACCCGATCTCACATCGATGGAATATATAAATTATGTATGGTATATAAAAAAAAACTTGTAAATTATTACTAATAACTTGAATTTAAACTTTTGAGCCATGTTGTTAGACTCTTTTTTTAAGGTATTGGGTTAATAATTCACTTTGAATGTTACAAATAGTATCAGAGTCAACCCTGATTTCCATATGGGGCTCTCTTGGGATGTGGATAGAGTAGAGCTTCGAATAGGGATAGAGGTCCTAAGATTATATATCTTGTGCACCTTAATGGGTTGTTATGTATTTGCTAATGGGCTGTTATCTACATTTCAACTAGAGAAAAATTTAGGCTATGCGACGAGAGCGTTGTGTATTTGAATGAAGAATATTGTGATATCTCATCTCACATCGATGGAATATAAGAATTATGTCTAGTTTATAAAGAAATTTGTGGACCATTACTAATAATTTAAACTTAAGTTTTTGAACAGCATTGTTAGATTTTTTTTTCAAGTTATTAGGTCGCTGGTTCAGTTAGGTAGTTATAAATTATTCATATATATATATATATATATATAAATTATAAATTATAAATTATTAGAGTACATAGTCATAGACTTGGTTTTCTTGTTCTAATATATAATTGGCACTTCCAGTAATTATATATCCAATTATCCATATATAAAACTGATTTATAAATTTATTTATAATTCACAATAATTATTTATGTTCATTTTAAGTATAACTCATATTAAATAACATTTTAATTTGAACGTTGAATCATTTCAAATAATAACTAACTTAATTTATTAATAATTTTTATAGGGATATACACTTTCTTCCGTTTCATTATTGTTGCAGAATTATTCCGTCAGCCATAGAAAACCGAAGTATTTAAGGGAAATCTGAGCTTCAGAGCTCAACCCATCAAAGCTAAATAACAAGAAAAACAAGATCAAAAAGAAGAAGAACAAGATGAAGAAAAAGTTCAAGCACTGATGAAGAAGATGAAGAAGTTAATTTAAGAAAATAGAGAAGCACACATACCAGACCTATTGCAAGGAAACAAGGGAAATGCATAACAACCATGATATGAAAGAGCTACCGATAATACATCCAAAGACCCAGACCAGTACGGAAAGATAGATCAAACCCTAACACAAACTATTTTAACACTTCTAACTTTTATTGAAAGAAAACACAGCAGACACAAAAACCCTAATTATAAGTTCCTCCTCCTTCTTCTTCTTCTTCTTCTTCTTCTTCTTCTTCTTCTTCTTCTTGCAGGCTCTGCAAAACGATTCGGTCTTAGTTATTTTGAGCCGCCGACGACGACGACTCTCCGGGCCCTATCCTGTACCTGTGGTTGTGGATCCAGACCTTGTAGGCTTGTGGGGTTATTCCAATCTCCTCGCAGAAGCTTTCAATGGATTCCTCATCGTGCTTCGTCTGTCTCCAACCCAACTTCTCCGCGAACTCCCTCATTCTCGCCCGCTGTGCCTCTGTGAATTTCGTCTTCGGCTTCTTTTTCTTCCTCTTCGTTTCCTCTTCACGACCTCCACCAATTGCTGCTCGAGATCCTGCTTCAGATGGTGGTGGATTATCACCTCCCTGGCTGGCATTGCGGATTGAAGCGGGTGGTTGGGGTGGTGGAGGTGGGGGTGAAGATGGTGGTGGCGGAGGAGGAGGAGGAGGAGGAGGAAGAGGTGGAGGAGCAGGGATAGCACGTGGGCGGTGGACGGTGTGAACCGTGGTGGTCCGCCTTCTAGGGCGGCGCGGCTGCACCTCCTCCCTTCTATGGTAACTACGGAAGCAACCGCAGGCTGCACAGAGCATTGCCTCCGGCGTGCCGTCGGCTCCGCCCGGAGCAAAATCGCCGCAGCCATCTAAGATATAGAGCTGCATCGATAACCCATGGTTGCGCAAGCATTCTCTGTATCTGACAGCCCGATCCCTACCACCACCGTTGTTGGTCGCCATGAGAGAGAGAGAGACTTATTTAAGACACTATGCTTAGCGTGAGGAAGATGATATTTAGGACACATGCCTACATGTTTATTTATGTAGTATAGATAAAATTAGTTGTTCATTTATGTGGTAATAAAAAATATTAATTATTTAATTATATCATTTAATTAAATATGTAAAGTAGGTCTAAATAGCATTTGAAATTTTCAAAAGACCAATACTCAGTTTTGACAATTGCTTATTTGTTTATTTTATTTGTGTTATTTTGCTTTTAGTAAAAAAAATTTATCATTTAGTTAAACTATTATATTTTTTGATTTCACTCGTATAAAGAAATTAAAGATAAATTTTTTATTAAAGTATTAAAAAAAATTTAAAAAGAACAAAAATAAGTCAAAGTAAGCCAATAAGCTAAAAATTTATGTTGTTTATTTTTTTTTAATTAATTAATTTTATTTTTTGATAAATTTTTTTTATTTTTCTAACTTATCTCATCAAAATAATTTAAAAAAATAAAAAATTTTAATTAAAAAATTAAAAAATTAAAAAAAAACAACAACTACGAGTCTTTGCCAAATAGGGCCATGTGTTACTTATTATTTTACTTAATAATATAATAAAAAAATACAAGAATACCATAAATCTATAGACATGACCTATAAATATATTTATAATTTAAAATGAATGATCGAGATTCACTTGGATATGGTCCACATCTCAAAAAATTTAGTTTAAATTATATATTTTTTATCGACAAAGGAAGAATATTATAAAAGGATGATGAATAGAATCTAAAGGACAAAAAGAAACCAATCATGGAAGGAAAAAAAAGCAAGAACAAGAAAACCCAGCTTCCAACACAACATGAGACAAACTAAACCTGCACCAAAACTAACAAAAGCAAATCAGAACGCAACAGCAGCAATTCAAGTTTGTTTTTGAGCACAAGGCTAAAACTAGACTGCATCACAACTCCAACCTTACATCAGTAGCAGAGAAACACTTCTAATCAGCACATTCAACGAGAAACACCTTACCAAAGCCACTTGATCCTTTGAAT
>JAOTRH010459544.1:0-28843 GCA_034768845.1 Heliamphora exappendiculata | reverse complement strand
CCCTCTTGGGTTGCCTATTTATAACACACATAAACAAGCTATCATGCGTATGTTAACAAAATGTTAAAATTCAAGTAATCAAGAATATGCACATCCTCATAAGGTGATGTACCCTCTTTCCCATGGCTCATAGGTATTCGAACCCAAAGCTCTGATACCAAGTTGTCACGCCCTAAACACAAGGGTCACACGAAAGTCCACCAAAACACCCATTTAGAAAATAGGTTTTACAGTTATAAATCAAAATACAACAGTTGAATAAAATATTTCTCAAGTTCAGCTCTCATAAACGATAAGCATGCATTCTTATACATGAATAAGTATATCGCCAAAAGGCGTACAAAACCAGCCTTCACAGGCCTCACATGCGTAAGTACATGTCTCAAAAAAGGGAAAACTACAGCAAGTCTTCCATCACCTCTGCAGCTAGGTCAACTCCATGTGCTCACCTAAAAAAGGTTTTACAGCAAAAATCTCACACCGTGAACCGAAGCCCAATAGAAAATAGACAGTAAAATTGTAATACAAGTCATGCAATCAGATGGTGGGAGCAAACTCGACTACAAAAGCCAAATAGGTTTCTCTCTCAAAAACCATAAGTTTCCCACCCTAAAAACTTCACATTTTTCATCCTTGAAACTATGCATATAATCCTGGCAGATATCATGTCACGGTTAAGGGAAAGCAGTAAAACACAGCATTCTCCACCCGGGAATACACAACCGAGGAGACACAATAAAATATAATCCTATGTACCGACTCTGCCACACAAACAAAGGTAACAACTATAGACTCTCGTCCATTACCCCGAACCCACAGGCTTAGTAATGACAAGTTATATACGGAGTCACGATAACGACGTCATTAACGGAGGCAACCGAGCCACTCAATTTACGGGACCTGAGCCCGAGGGTACAGAGCACCCACACTCAATTTACAGGAACTAACCCGAAGGTACAGAGCAACTACGCTGCATATGTTTACGCTGCATATGTTTTCGGACTTACACCGATAAGTAATGGAAGTCCAACTGAACAATATCCACTGTCACGGTACATCTATGAAAAATATTTTAAAACCAACTCGCAAAAT
Organism: Heliamphora exappendiculata; assembly: GCA_034768845.1. Taxonomy (NCBI): domain Eukaryota; kingdom Viridiplantae; phylum Streptophyta; class Magnoliopsida; order Ericales; family Sarraceniaceae; genus Heliamphora; species Heliamphora exappendiculata. The sequence continues at coordinate 27,751 of JAOTRH010459544.1, read as the reverse complement.
AGATATACAACACATGTATATAAAGAGATCAAATCCATGAACCATGGAGATCAAACAAAACATGCCAAAACATATTTTCACCAAAACGTTTTAGAAGTTGAGACTCAACCCCGAGGGCTAGCTCTAAACCTTCACAAGCGCGTTTGAAAAGTTTCCCAAGACCTCGTTTTCAAACCATCTTTTTGAAAACCTCTTATATCCCTTTTGGAACCATAGAATTTCATTAAAAAAAACCTCGAATAAACATCACACAAGGAAAGCTTGAACCAAAACACATCATTTCCCCAAAACAGCACAGGTTCAGTCGACTGGACTCACCCTCCAGTCGACTAAAAAATACACTGGAAAAAAAAAACCAAAACAGAAGGTATTTCAGTCGACTGACCCCCCAGATCCAGTCGACTGAACTCACCAAAGGATGATCCAGTAGTCCAGTCGACTGAACTAGCCCAGAAACTGTTTTGAGCTACGGGTTGTGTTTGTTTTTGCTTCCAAATCTCAAATCAAACCTCCAAACTCCTATTTTTGATACCCACAAGGATATGTAAGCTCAAGCTTACCATAAAACCGCAAAAGAAACCCTCAAAACATGATTTCATCCACCCAAAACGCCGAAAAATAGTTTTTAAACCAAAAACCCATCTCGAACATAAACACCTTTTCATACGTTTTTAAACAGTAGAAACACGTAGGATTACACGTAGTACCCTCTAACAGTTATACAATCTAGGATCCTACCTTGGTGAGTTCAAAACTCGATGTCTCGATCCACGTGCAAAATCGAACTTCGTCGGAATAAAATTTTGACTGGATGGATGCGTAGACCGCAATGCCGATACTAAAGATCAGCAGTTGGTTTGTCAAAAACCCATCCCCGGGCCCTCGAGAAGTTAGAGAGAAGGCAGAGAGAAAACTGGAGGAAACTTATGAGTTAAGTTTTGAAAATATCTTTTGAAAATATCTAACTCCAGATATTTATAGCCCTCCAAAATATCTATCTTTTTTTTTTAATTTTAAAATTCACACAGCAACTCCCTACAATCCCAGGAACCAACCATGCATGCTTATTTAAACGTAAACATGCATCAAAACTCATAAATCATACATCGCAGAAATATATGTGCAAAAACACGTCAAACATAAATAAGTCTCAAAAGAATACGGGTTCGGGTCTCACAACTTGTCCCAAAAAATGACAGAATATGAGAAGCAATGCCAACAAACAATTGAAAGAAATTCATGAAAATTAGGTGACTTGGGACTCAAAAGCATGAAAAAGTCATTGTTTGCCCCAATTCAGAGGACTAAGAATAAAAGTAGTAAAGATAAAAATATGAAGATGCATTTTAATGATGATGATGATGATGATGATGAGTATCAACTCCCCGACGGTTCCGAAGGAGATAGCTCTTCCTGCGGAGATGACGAGTCTTCTAGGTCTAACGCCAGTAAGGTAGTTTATATACATTCTTCTTATTAAATTGAAAATGCATTGTACTGAAATTGAATTCTATAGTGAATTGCCCATCCCTGTTAGCTAGTATTAACTGTTCATGCACATTTTACATTTAGTTTTAATATTGTTAAAGTGTTGTAATGATTTTTATGTTTATTGTTTCTTATGATTTAATCTTATATCCCCTCACATTGAAATGTTATCAGGTATTTCAAATGGCACCAGGAAAAAAGAGAGTTAGTTATACAGCTCCCCTTTTAGACTCATCACAGATAGCTCGATGAGAGAGCAACACCCCTGACGAAGTGACCCAAGCTCAACCAACACATTCTATTCTGACCCATCCTCCCAAAACACGAACTATTCATGCAAGAAGCACGCCTGGCGTGGTCGCCAAAACGATTCAGGCACTTACATTGCCTACCGAGCCACCCGCATTACCTATGCAGCCAAATGGAGATTGAATGCATGTATGTGAAGTTAGGATGGATGGCCTAAGGCCTATTGATTGTATTGTTGTGTGGTTGTTGAGATTCAGGCTGAGTCTGTGTATAATGTGTTATGAATTTGTTGTTTACATGTTACATTAGAGACAATTGTATTGTCAGGATGTCCAAAAAATAGGGAAAACTCTGCCAAATTTTTTAAAAAATGTTTTATAAAATTGCTTTTATGAAAACACATTATAGAGCATATTTTCTTTTTATAGTGTTTTTTGTACAGAATGCATTTTCTCAAGTTCTACATATTGCATATTATTTCTTAGTTTTTATTAGTTCTATTAGTTCATTATGCTAGTTTCATATCAATTTCAAGCAAGAAGCGTGTACGGGGCCCCACAAAGAGAAAGCAGGTGGATAAGATAAGAAAAAAAATTGGCCATCCTCTTGTTGTTGTTATTAATCGTATAATGATGGCAATAGAGAGAGAGAACGCAACTCGTGTTTCAAATGCTCTTGGCGAAAACATTCGGGATCATGCACCAGTCCGACCAACTGGCTGGAAAGATATTGATTTTGGAATCAAGGAGTCTTTCGTGATGAGAGTTGGGGTAGTACAAAATAAATAATACTTGTCTCATAACCTAATTCTATTAATGTACTTCTTGCATGATAGAACAAATATTCTAATTATTTATTCCAATTGCAGCAAACTTTTGAGCTGAGATTACAAAAATGATCTGGTTTTTCAGCACATTATTGATCAAAAGTGCAAGAAATTATATTCAAAATGGAAATGCAAGTTACATAAGCATTACCTTGCCCTCAAGGAAGGGAAAGTTCCTAATCCCAAGAGTCATCCATTACATCCTTGTATGCTAGATGATTGGGTAAACATGATTGACAATGTGTGGGAGATCGAGAAATGGAAGGTACGCTTTATTGATTTTGTTAAATTAATACTAACACTTTGCAAAAGTCATATATAATTGATTTTGTTGTTTGGTTGCCTTTTGTTTTATTACAGGACAAGTCTAACAAAGCGAAGATTGCACGATCTTGTGTGAAATATAATCATACAAGCGGGTCCATGTCGTTTTTATTGCGTGCATCTATGGTGGTAAGTGTCAGTCCAAATAATATATGTTTCATTATATATTTTTACTATTTTGTTGTAATCTTACAAAATAATGCTATGGAATTATAGGTTAATAAGAACAATGGTAGAAAATTGTCTATTGTGGAAAAGTTTAAACGAACTCACATACGACATCAACATGGAGAAGATGTGTGGATAAATGACAAGGCTCGAGAACATCATGGATGTGTGAGTTAGTTCTATTGTAATATTTTTCATAAAACTTGAATTCTCGAACTTATAGAATGGATTATAAATTATTTCTAGTACATAATTGTTATAGATAAGATTTATGAATTTTAAATATTACATGATGAAATGCTTTCAAAAATTGTTGTGCAATCGCAGCCTGATGTCACCAATCCATTATCTGAAGAACAAATCCATATGCAGGTGCTTGGAAAGAGGTCGACCTTCTTCAAGGGCTATGAAACTCGCAAGAATACTGGTTCATCTGACACACAGCCTAAAGAGCCTGATCCTGAAGTAGTTGCTTTGCGAAAAAAAGTGGATAATTATGAAAAGACCATGACAACATTTCAAAATGTTTTGCAAGTATTAGCGGTAAAAGCAGGGGATGATTCGGCTAGCATTCCAGGCTTAGCTCTGAATAACGAAATCGACGATGACACATTCAGTGAAGGACATGATGCTGCTTCTCCTCTCTAAGTAGAATTCGAGTAACTTTATGATTGGATTAATTTTTGGATATTTAGATAACTAGCTTATAGATTTTAGTACACTTGAATTTGGTTCTTTCCTTTTGAATGCACTTCAATTTGAGATTACTTTTTGATTGATACTTACAATTTGGAATTAATGATTATAATTTGAGATATTTGGTGTTGATTACTCTTCAAATTTGGATATATGAGTTGGGTTTGATTTGGATTGAATGTATGTAAGATGAATTTTTATATTGTGCATTTCTGAAAGGACTATAATTTGACAAAAAATGACAAAAACAAAAAACAAAAAAAAATGACAAAAGGAACCGGGATTGAAAACTATAATATAATACTTTTGGCGATGAATTCACTTGGGGACAAAGATTTGCTATTAGCAACACATTTTAATGTGTTGGCAAAGTAATAAATTTTGAAATATCATAATTACTTTTCTCGACAACTGTTATCGTTGGCAAAAGTGTCAAAGGAGCCTAGATATGAATGACTTTTGCCAACGAATCATGTATTTGTTGACACAAAATTTAGCTTATTGGCGACGCAAAACCATGTTGGCAAATTCATCATTTTTGCCAACGTATAGACAATACGTTGGTAAAACCTTAGTGGCGCCTTCTTACCAACGAGCTGGCGACGCACTAATTTGTGTCGTCATCTCTCTAATCAAGACACAACTGTCAACTTGATAGTGACTTGTCACAACTATCACACTTTCATGTCTTTTTACAAGTTTACTTTGTCATGTCAGATTGTCCACCTGCCTCTAGGCCCTGTTTGGGATAAGTCAATCTTTCCTAACACTCAGTCTCCAAGATTGGTTCAACTGCCACTGACTCCTTATCATGAGTATCAGCCCTTGATAAGTGTATCATGGGCACAGATAACCATATATCTACCCCTAGGCTCGGTTCATGAGGTATGTAGGCGTGCGTTGCTCGGCCAATCTTTACCAAGCTACCCCACTCTGGAGCTCGGCTCTGGCCCTCTATCGGTGGGTGCTTAGCCACATCCTCTCCCTCTGATGCTCAGTCTAGCCCCTTAGACCTGCTCTAGCCGAGCATAAAGAACCTCATCCGAGGTGGACCGTGATGGTTAGGAGGTCAAGTTACACCGCTCTGCGCTCCACATGGACCCCAACTGTGCTTGATCGATGTTCGACCTCCGTCAATTGCCCCCGTCACCTTATTGTCGCTCGGCTCCCTGAGCTACTAGAAGGTGATGAGCTGTTTGCCTCAAATTGTTATTTTTCTTTTAGGTCAAGAGGCTTGTCGAGCAAGCTTCGCTGACATGTAATTCCCTTATTTGTTGTATTCATACTTTAACCACCAATTCTTACCACGTAGCACTCCCCCATTAGCTTCGTACTACATTTAATGCATGCATTACGTCGCATTGAATGCGTACGGTGCAAGAAGTACTTCGGGAACAGGAATGTCAATCGTCATTTTCCATAAATGTCAATCATTTGAATTTATGGCGGTTGGGGATATCGACCACTTTATCCCGAGCACTCTTTTAGATTAGCAAACACAATTAGGGTGTTCATATTGTTCGGCCATACTAATCTAAGCGCATACATTGCTTGGCTACCACCTCGGCGTTGTTGTTCGGATATGCTCACGTTGTACGCATTTAATGCATACGGCACACATCGTCCTATGGGCCGCAACAGGCATCCTGTCACGACCCAAACCCGGGTCCGTGAACTAACCCCAAAACATGTCATACATAAACTATATCTATTGGCAATATCCCAAGGTATAAGAAACATTGAATATAACCTTACACGGACTTACAAAACGATTAAAGTTCCAAAATTGCATTCCCTGGTTTACTACAAATGTTTGAGATAACATTCACTCAACATTCAACAACACTTTCATTTCATTACTTCCATTTTCTGATGTACAACAAAAAAAAATGGCAATGTAGCTTCATCTACTGGTCTTTCCCAAAAGCATCCACAGGTTTGGTGCCACCCCGCTCTTCGGAACCTGAAATGGTTTGATAAATCATTCATTTTTAATTTTCCAATTTTCACCAAAACCGTATTACTTCTAATGAACCGGTGTCGGGCATAACTTATAGAAACCCCTCCCTATTAATCCCAATAGGTTACGCAAAGCCATTGGGTAATAGATAGCTCTATAACTCACCACGACACAACACCACATTTTGGTGGCTAACCCGTGGGCACGTGGTCCCCATCTTGGGCAAGTTTTCGATCTTTCACCGCAGACCAGCTAGGCCAACTTAATCCACATCAATCCATACGGTTCATTATTGGTTAAAAACCCGAGAGTCCAACCCACAAATGGTTCCTCTCCCAATTAGTGCCATAATACACCGTTTTGATTCCAAACCCAATTCTTCATTAAATTTCCACATCACATATTTCACAACTTTCATTATAAAATTTCTCATATTTCATAACGTTTCTACCATGTGACCCAGCACCAAGAACACAAGGTTGATAGCAAAAAGATCACATTATTTTAAAAAGATAACACCCATCATGTATATATATACGTATCAATTTGAAACCCACGTTTATTATAATAGAAAGCCCAATCAACTAACTCAATGCATGCCTTCCAACATAATCTAGATATATATATAGGTGTTCCATAAGCTCAAGGGATTAGAAGTTTAGTAAAAATGGCCAATAATAAAGAAAATAAGTTTTTCTAAGGCATTTGGCTAAAATATGTGAAAATTGTTATAAAATTTTGACATACCCTCACTATTTTGATCATAACTTTTTTTACAAAAAGAATTTTGTTGTGAAAGTAGTCTCGTTAGAAAGAGAACTTCCGGGGCTTCGATTTGAATGTAAAATTGACCCCATTCGGAGTCCGGATGAGAGAGATACATTAATTTAAAAATCAAAAATTTGACCAGCAAAACAGACCATACGATAGACCTATCGATCGGTCTATCCAGCGGTCTGGTCTGTAGAAAATACCGAGAGCAACCTTTGACTGCTTGATAGACCAATCGATCAGTCTATCAAGCGGTCCTATACCGAAAAATTGATTTTCTGTAGGTTTTGAAGCCAAAACCTATCCAAACCCAAAATTAATGCAAAAACATGAAATCTTAGGTTATTTATGCCCCATTTTTACACAATCAACTCACAAATTCATAGCTAACTATTTCTAAAACTCCAATTTTCTTAAAAAGTCCCACTCAACCCATACCCACCTATCAAGTTTTCCACTTATGCATGAAATCAATAAGATTTTTACTCATGTAAACAAGGTATCAACCCAAATCAACACAAAACATACAAGATAATCTAAATCCTACCTTAGATTTGCTCCAAAGCTTGCAATATCTTCAAATCTCCCCTCTTAGGATTTGGAATGTGTGTGCTCTTGCCTCTTGAAGCTTCAAATGCTTTCTATTGTGAGCTTGAACTCTAATCTCCCTTGACTAACTTCCAATTAATCTCCAAATCTTCCAACTTGAGTGAAGAGGACTAGGGTTCCACTAATCTTTCTCAATCTCCATGAGAAGAAAAAGATGAAGGATGAAGAACAAAACAAAGGGGAGAGAGGGTCGGCGGGGTGGGGGTGGAATTCCCTTCCTTTTTATTTTAATTCTCTCAACCCTCTCTCTCTCTCTCTAATTCTCCAGAATGTTTAGGAGAAATCCTAGGTTTTGTTTGGTTTTCCTCTCTATATTTTTAGCTTTAATGACCCATTTTCATAATTTAATTCCACATTTACGACATAATTTTTAAACCCATATTCCAAGAAATTAAATTAATAAGCTCTACTTAGCCTCAAATTATCATCATCTAGCATCATGTATCTCAATTACACTTTCACATGCCAGTAAGTTAACTGTTAATGAACAGCATTTTATAACACCCATATCTAAAATTGATTTTGTTTCCTCACTTAACTGAAAACATGTAAGCATAAAATATGCACGTACCAGGTCCTTACGATACCTAGGAGCCGTGGGAAGTGAGGACGACCTTTATGAGAGTTGTTTGATGATCATTAGGCACCTCCACACTGCATGGTTTGTGTGCTTGCATGGGATTGTGATTGTACTTCTTTGCGCATGTTATGTGTCTATATGAGCATGGAGGTTGAGTCTTGGGGTGACTTGGCTTGCCATTTGGCATCCGATCAACTACTTTTGGGTTCGAAATAGAACCCAAAAGTAGTGATGCCTCCTAGGCAAGAAGGAGGTGGAGGTAGAGGTCGCCGTCGCGGCCAGGGGCACGGGAGAGCACCAGTTCCTGAAGAAGGGGATGTCAACGCCCCACAGGAACCAGTTGGGGTTGTAGAAGCGAATCAACAAATATTAAATGCTTTGAGAATTTTGATCGGGGCTGGGGCTAACCAAGGGGGAGCGCGAGATGCGGACGCAAGAGCTGCAATGATGATGAGAGAGTTTCAACGCTTAAACTCTCCTACTTACGCTGGGGAACCTGGCCCTAAAACGGCAACAGAATGGTTGAAGGTAGTGACCCGGATCTTAGAATCTTTGCAAATAGTGGAAGACGACCTTAGGGTTGGTTTCGCTACTTTTTAACTCCGGAAAGAAGCAAATGACTGGTGGGAGTTTGCTAAGACGACAACGGACGGTACATGGGCAGCTTTTACAGCAGTATTCCTAGAGAAATATTTCCCCGAGTCTATTCGGGATACGTATAGAGAGGAATTTCTATCATTGATACAAGAAAATATGTCCATTTTGCAATATGAATCAAAGTTCACAAGCTTGTCAAAGTTTGCGCCAAGAATGGTGTAAACGGAAGAATTGAAGGCTAAGAGGTTCGAAAGGGGTTTACAACCCGCTATCCGAGAGAAAGTGATAGCATTTCGGTTGAGGGTTTTCTCGGAAGTAGTTGGGACAGTCATGGTGATAAAAAGTGCTGTGGCAGACAATCGCAGGATCATAGAAAAGAGGCAACTATCGGTGGCTAGAACAACACAATCTGAGGGTCGACCTTATAAGAGACGAAGACCGAAATAGGGCAATACTAGTTCGAAGCCGTAGAGATCTTATTAGACCCAACGCTCTGTACCCACCCCATCTGTGGCCTTGACGGCACGTTTGGAGCGAAGGGAAGTTGCATGTTTTGTTTATGGGGAGCAAGGGCACCGGGCTAGGGAATGTTCGCAAAGGAAGCAAGCACCAAGGCAACAACAGAGCTTAACACAGGTCCAGCCTCAAGAGACCTATGGGTAGAGGACGGGGACAAACACCTGGAATCCAAGGAAGGGCCTATGCCATAACAGAAATGGGTACTTCATCAACTCTTGAGATACACGAGACTACCAGTTCCCCAGTGATACAAGGTACCTTGTTAGTTTTCAATTCTTGGGCTCGTGTGTTATTTGATACTGGTGCATCACGTTCATTTATCTCTTCATTATTCGTATCTGCTTTGGGTTTACCTGTTGAGATGTCGGACGTTGTTGTAAGTGTTGAAACACCCATCGGTGATAGTACAACATTAAGGTGTGTATGTAAGGGATGCGAAGTAGTAATAGCTGATCGCCATCTCGTGTTCGACTTTATTATACTAAAGATGTTGGGGTTTGATATTATTCTTGGAATGGATTGGTTAACTACCTTTCGTGCGTTTATAGACTCTGATCGACGAAGGATTTTCTTGTATACTTCAGAAGGAGATTCTTTCTTTTACGTGGGAGATAAAGATGATTATATGACACCTCAACCCGAAAATGAGAACCATTCAACAAATGTGCATATGATCCTTTCCACCCTTTTGACAAGGGATGATCCTTCCTTACGAGGAGTGTTTCCACTGGTGGTGAGCGAGTTTAAAGACGTATTTTCAGAAGAATTGTTCGAACTGCCGCAACATAAAGAAGTTGAATTTTTTATTGAGCTTATCCCGGGGATTATTCCAATTTTAGTGCCATCTTATCACTTCGCTCCAGCAGAGTTGAGAGAACTGAAAATTCAGTTGCAGGACTTGTTAGATAAGGGCTTCATTCGCCCTAGTGTTTCGTCGTGGGGAGCACCGGCGTTGTTTTCCAAAAAGAGGGACAGCTCGTTGCGATTGTGTATCGATTATCGAAAATTGAATCAAGTTACGGTGAAGAATAAATATCCAATGCCTAGGATTGATGATCTATTCGACCAATTGAAGGGCTCTGCAAGTTTTTCAAAGATTGATTTGAGATCGGGTTATTATCAATTAAGGGTTCGGGAGGATGACATACCTAAGACTGCTTTTCGTACCCATTATGGACATTACGAATTTTTAGTAATGCCCTTCGGTTTAACGAATGCCCCCGCAACTTTCATGGATTTAATGAATCAAATCTTCCAGCCTTACCTTGATCAATTTGTAGTTATTTTTGTTGATGACATTTTGATTTACTCTCCGACCTGAGAAGTTCATGAGGAGTATTTACGTGTAGCACTTCAACTTTCAAGAGAACACAAGCTGTACGCTAAGTATGAGAAATGTGAATTTTGGTTACCCGAAGTAAAAATTTTGGGACATGTTCTGTCGAAGGAAGGAGTAACTGTTGATCCATCCAAAATAGAGGCCGTGCAGGATTGGAAGAGACCACAAAGCGTATTTGATATCAAAAGATTCTTGGGCCTGGCAGGGTATTACTGTCGTTTCGTAAAATATTTCTCCCATTTAGCGTCTCCCTTAACTAGACTCACACGAAAAGGAGTTAAATTCACGTGGACTGATGCTTGTGAAGATGCTTTCCAAGGATTAAATAATCGATTAACCAATGCGCCGATACTAATCATACCTAAGAGAGGTCTTGGCTATGAAGTATATTGTGACGCATCTCACGAAGGGTTAGGGTGTGTTGTGATGCAGCAGGGCAAGGTGGTGGCGTATGGATCGAGGCAATTGAAGACGCATGAAAGGAACTACCCAACACGTGATTTAGAATTAGCAGCAATTGTTTTTGCATTAAAGATGTGGAGGCATTATCTTTATGGAGAACTATTTGAGGTTTTCTCTGACCATAAAAGCCTCAAATACTTATTCTCGCAGAAGGACTTAAATTTGAGACAGAGAAGATGGATGGAGTACTTGGGCAACTATGATTTTAGTTTGCAGTATTATCCGGTCAAGGCGAACGTTGTAGCAAATGCCCTTAGTCGAAAGTCTTTGAAGTCTTTAGCCCAAATCACGATACATGAATGGAAAATGTTGTAAGAAGTGGGAAAATTTGACTTTAATCTTAGTGAGGCCGAAGATCGTGTTACTTTATCCACTATGGTCTCTCAACCTATATTAATACACCGTGTCATGGGGGCTCAACAATTTAACGAAGAGGCACAAATGTATGGGGAACGTATCACCAACAAGGAGAACGCCGAAGGCTAGACCAATTTACCGAACCAAGGCTTTAGGTTTATGGGAAGACTGTTTGTACCTAAGTCTTGTCGTGAAGAAGTGCTACGAGATTTTTACCACTCTCGACTCGCAGTGCATCCAAGAACTACAAAGATGTATCATGATCTTCGACGATAATTTTGGTGGAAAGGCATGAAGAAGGATGTGGCTTTCTTTGTCGCTAAGTGTCTCACCTGTCAACAAATGAAAGCGGAACATCAACGACCAGCGGGCATGCTTCAACCATTACACGTTTCAGAATGGAAGTGGGAACACGTGACGATGGATTTTATTTTCAGCCTTCCTAGGTCTTCGAAAGGACGCAACACGATATGGCTAATTGTGGATCGATTGACGAAATCTGCACATTTTCTCCCGATGCGTACAACCGACTCGGTGGATAAGTTAGGAAGACTTTATGTTCAAGAGATTGTACGATTGCATGGTGTACCCATATCGATAGTATCGGATAGAGACCCCCTATTTACCTCACAGCTTTAGCAAAGTTTACAGGCAGCTTTGGGCACTAGTTTACTCTTTAGTACATCATTCCACCCTCAAACTGAAGGGCAATCCGAGCGTACGATTCAAATTTTAGAAGATATGTTGCGAGCTTGTGTGTTGGACTTTGGTGGTTCGTGGGAAGATCACCTACCTCTAGTTGAGTTCGCATACAACACTAGTTACCAAGAAAGTATCGAGATTGCCCCGTACGAAGCATTATATGGAAGATCATGTAGATCTCCATTGTGTTGGACCGAAGTTGGAGAAGCCTCACTATTAGGCCCCGAATTGGTGAGGGAAACAACTGAAAAGATTGACACAATTCGAAAGCATTTGATTACGGTTCAGAGTCGTCAAAAAAGTTATCCCGATAGACGAAAATGACCATTATCGTTTGAAGTAGGGGATTTTGTATTTCTAAAGGTGTCACCGAAGAAAGGCTTGGTAAGGTTTGGCAAGGGCAAAAAGTTGTCACCACGATTTATAGGACCTTTTGAAATACTTGAACGGATTGGGGAAGTAGTGTACCGACTGGCTTTGCCACCGCGGATTTCATCTGTACACGATGTTTTTCATGTGTCAATGTTACGAAAATATGAGCCTGACCCCTCTCACATGATAGATTGGTCAGAGTTGAGCTTACAAGACGATATTCCTTATGAAGAACTACCGGTGAAGATTTTGGAAACCCGACAACAAGTTTTACGAGGCAAGCCTTTATCCTATGTAAAGGTGTTGTGGCGACATCACGGTGTGGAGGAAGCGACCTGGGAGAGAGAGTCAGACATCCGTTCCAAGCACCCCGAGTTGTTTGAGTCTTAAGGAGGATCAAAATTTCGGGGACGAAATTCCCAAAGGGGAAAAAGTTGTAAGGATCTGGTACGTGTATATTTTATGCTTACATGTTTTCGGTTAAGTGAGAAAACGGAATTAATTTTAGACATGGGTGTTATAAAATTCTATTTATTAACAGTTAGCTTACTGGGATGTGAAAGTGTAATTAAGATACAGGATGTTAGATGATGATAATTTGAGACTAACTAGAGCTTATTAATTTAACTTCTTGGAATATGGATTTAAAAATTATGTCGTGAATGTGAAATTAAATTATGAAAATGGGTCATTAAAGCTAAAAATATAAAGAAGCAAACCAAACAAAACCTAGGATTTCTCCCAAACATTTTGGAGAATTAGAGAGAGAGAGACGGTTGAGAGAATTAAAATAAATAGGAAGGGAATTCCACCCCCACCCCGCCGACCCTCTCTCCCCTTTGTTTTGTTCTTCATCCTTCATCCTTTTCTTCTCATGGAGATTGAGAAAGATTAGTGGAACCCTAGTCCTCCGCACTCAAGTTGGAAGATTTGGAGATTAATTGAAAGTTAGTCAAGGGAGATTAGAGTTCAAGCTCACAATAGAAAGAATTTGAAGCTTCAAGAAGCAAGAGCACACATAATCCAAACCCTAGGAGGGGAGATTTGAAGATATTTCAAGCTTCGGAGCAAATCTAAGGTAGGATTTGGATTATCTTGTATGTTTTGTGTAGATTTGGGTTGATACCTTGTTTACATGAGTAAAAATCTTATTGATTTCATGCATAAGTGGAAAACTTGATAGGAGGGTATGGGTTGAGTGGGATTTTTTAAGAAAATTGGAGTTTTAGAAATGGTTAGCTATGAATTTGTGAGTTGATTGTGTAAAAATGGGGCATAAACAACCTAAGATTTCATGTTTTTGCATTAATTTTGGGTTTAGATAGGTTTTGGCTTCAAAACCTACAGGAAATCAATTTTTCGGTATAGGACTGCTTGATAGACCAATCGATCAGTCTATCAAGCAGTCAAAGGTTGCCCTTGGTATTTTCTGCAGGCCAAACCGCTGGATAGACCGATCGATCGGTCTATCGCGCAGTCTGTTTCACTGGTCAAATTTTTAATTTTCAAATTAATGTATCTCTCTCATCCGGACTCCGAATGGGGTCAATTTTATATTCAAATCGAAGTCCCGGAAGTTCGTTTTCCAACGAGACTACTTTAATAAGAAAATTATTTTTGTAAAAAAAGTTATGATCAAAATAGTGAGGGTATATCAAATTTTCATAACCATTTTTCACCTATTTTTAGCCAAATGCCTTAGAAAAACTTATTTTCTTTATTATTGGCCATTTTTACTACACTTCTAATCCCTTGAACTTATGGCACACCTATATATATATATATATATATATATTGTGTTGGAATGCATGCATTGAGTTAGTTGATTGGGCTTTCTTTTACAATGAACGTGGGTTTCAAATTGATACGTATATATATACATGATGGGTGTTATCTTTTTAAAATAATGTGATCTTTTTGCTATCAACCTTGTGTTCTTGGTGCTGGGTCACATGGTAGAAACGTTATGAAATATGAGAAATTTTATAATGAAAGTTGTGATATATGTGATGTGAAAATTTAATGAAGAATTGGGTTTGAAATCAAAATGGTGTATTATGGCACTAATTAGGAGAGGAACCATTTGTGGGTTAGACTCTCGGGTTTTTAACCAATAATGAATCGTATGGATTGATGTGGATGAAGTTGGCCTAGCTGGTCTGCGGTGAAAGATCGAAAACTTGCCCAAGATGGGGACCACGTGCCCACGGGTTAGCCCCCAAAACGTGGTGTTGTGTCGTGGTAAGTTATAGAGCTATCTATTACCCAATGGCTTTGCTTAACCTATTGGGATTAATAGGGAGGGGATTGTATAAGTTATGCCCAACACCGGTTCATTAGAAGTAATACGATTTTTGTGAAAATTGGAAAATTAAAAATGAATGATTTATGAATGGAAAACAAAAAGATAAATGGATGTACTTTTGTGTGCGTGAGTATGTGTGTGTTAAAAAGGAAATGATTTGAATTATGTGCATATTTATTTCGGTTACACCCATCACACCTCACAAATCATGTATTATATATGACTTAATTTTTATCCTACGAGTTTCGGCTCATGTATGTATATATCAAACCATTTCAGGTTCCGAAGAGCGGGGTGGCACCAAACTTGTGGATGCTTTGGGAAGGACCAGTAGATGAAGCTACATTGTCTTTTTTTTGTTGTGCATAAGAAAATGAAAGTGATGAAATGAAAGTGTTGTTGAATGTTGAATGAATGTTATCTCAAACATTTGTGGTAAACCAGGGAATGTAATTTTAAAACTTTAATCGTTTTATAAGTCCGTGTAAGGTTATATTCAATGTTTCTTATACCTTGGGATATTGCCAATAGATATAGTTTATGTATGACATGTTTTGGGTTTAGTTCACGAACCCAGGTTTGGGTCATGACACGTCCCTTAGCGCTTCATTTGAATCCTTCATGGATTCCTATACCAAGGGAAGGGACTTCATTTAGTTCCTTTCCTTGCTCCCTGCGTCCTCACCTTTCTTTAGGCGATTTCCAGCGAGCTTCTCCAGCGATTCACTCGACTTGGTTTTGCTCCTTCTTCGGCGACTCTAGTCTCCTCAAAGGTCACCTAAAGCTTCAAAAACCACCAAGGTACTTCTTTATTCTTTCTCAATGCAGTACCCTCTCCTATCTTACCTTCGGCCATTGTCGTTGCATCATTGTCGTCGCGCCACCGCCATGATCACTGGCGGCGTTTCATGTTGTTTGATAAATTGTTGCATTCGCCAAAGCCTTGGTGAATGCTAGACTTCTCACCCTTGCCACTTCCAGCACCACAGTGCCACCATTGCCACCACTGACGATGATGGTTTTGTTTATGTTTTACATTTATATTTGTTTGTTTAATCTTATCTATTGTACGTAGATGTCAACTGGCATGGGTCGAACCACATAAATTCTTCGTGTTGATTATTTTCTTTGTTTTTGTCCGTGAATATTTTTTTTTAATCATATTCAAAAATTGGTGATTAAATCTCAACATGCATCACATTTAGATTATGTTTTGCTAGTGGCTTAATAGAAAACTAGAAAGTTGATTTGAATGGACCCAAAAAAACAAAATCAAATTTTTTATGTAAAAATAAAAAATTGCTCCTAAATAATGTAAGCTAATTGTAACATATAATAATAAAGAATAAGGCTCATTTAAAAACACTAGTTTTATTGCATGTGCTATGCATGTTAATTTATGCTCATCATTTAATTTTATGTTTAGTTTTATTAATAAGCAACATAATATATGTTGTTTTTGACACTGAATTAGAATAGATTTTGTGCAAACTATGAACATGAATATTGTTTTAAGCTTCTTTCATTAACTACTGGTGGTTTTATGCAATTTACTTATTTAAGTTGTCAATGAATTATTGGGAGGCTTGCAAAGTGAGTTCTACTTTTTTTTAATAACTAGCTTTAGATTAATTTGAAGGGAGAAAATTATTTACTTGAGATAGATTTTTAATTTTGCAATGTATCTAACTTCAGCTAATAACATGATAATTTTGATTAAACATATAAATTTATTTTGATTTTGATGATCAATATGTAATTCCTAAGAGAAATTAAATATTTAGATGCCCCATAAGTATATTTTTTGAGAGCTTATAAATGCACAGCACTTTACAAACTACAATTTTTATTTATAAATATATAGATAATTATGCATTATGTGTGGTGCCCTAAATCTCATGGGCATCTTGATCCACAATTAACTAATAGGATTGCAAAACTTAAAAAATAATAATACCCATACATGCCAAAAAGAAAAATACATAGAGTTATATAGTACAGACCCTATTAAAAAAAATTGAAGTACATCGAACAATACAATAAACAAGTAAACAACCGTAAAATTAGTACTACGTGCTCGAGGAAGGCTGAGGTGAAATCATAAAACTCTTAATCAATACTCTATATTCACGTCAACATACTCGTCAATAAGCTCTTCTAACTCTTCGGAACCTGACATGAAATACTAGAGAAACTCACACCAACATACAAATATTTTTAAGTAATAGGTCAAAACACAATAGATAAAAATAGTAGACTAATCATGACAATGATTATATGTGATGAGAAATGATGCAACCAATTTAAATTTTTAATCCAGTCTAAACTTAAGTTATTCTAGGTTGACCTAAAGCGAGGTGAATCATCCTAAATTCCATGATCCCAATCACGCAGACTAAGTCAACTTACCGATATCAAGCACTCATTTGGCCGTGAGATAACTACATAGTCGAACTAAGTATCTAACAGGGTCATCACTGATGACAAGGGCGTAGACAAGTTAACACTTCGGACCATCGAATCTTAGGTCAAAGTCTAGCGTGGGGCTGCAAAAATCTAACTCCTATTATTACGCCATCTGAATTGCCTTCGCAAAAAATATGCATCATAAACAATAAAGTGCATTTAGCACTTGAGGCAAAAATCTCCCAAAAAAAATGAAGGCATATAGTCAATATCACATCACAAATTTTTAAATGTCCAATTTTTAAGTTTTCAATTCCATCGATCGCGGTACCAACTCTAAGGTTTAATTTTCGTTCTTTTCTTAAAATAAAACGGTGAACCCTGTAAAACCCAACTCAATAATGACATAGATGATATTTTATATCAAAATTTACAACCCACAAATATATATATTTATGTATAGCATAAGCCAAATGGCATGTGAATTATTTGCATGAATTTTGTAGATTAAAACATGCATAACTTTTCAAGCAAGCTACTTTAATTCACAAAAATTTAATATGGTCACATATATATACAGCTTTAAGTTAAGCTAGTATACAAGTGTATAACTTTCACAAACATGTAAAATACTTAAATAACATTACAATCAAATAAATCAACTCAAACATGGCACGAAATTAGATATTTAAATATAAAAAAACACAACAAACACTAATAGTATTTCATTATGTCGAAAAAGTTGCAGGTTCAAGCGACTGCTCAAAGAGTTTTAAAAATAGCAAACGTTGGACATAAATTTTGAATATTAGTAGGTAGCTTATTTGGGATGTTCTGAACACTTTTCATATTTTACATTCTTTTGGATTTTTCTTCTAAGACCTCAGTTTTGCAAAATAAAATTGTGTGACTGTGTAGAGGTTTATTACCAGAACAGTGGCGAGATTTTCAGTGGCTTTGAAAAATGGAAAGGGAAACTTAGAGTTATTGAGTCATTTTTTTATTTTTGAAAGAGGTAGATCTATGAGTTATGAATCTCTGAACATTAGCCTTGCATCAAAATTATTATTTTTTTATTTTTGAAAAATCTTCTACCAAATAGTATTCAGATTTGACACAGTTTGGGAGAATCAGTGTTATTTTCTCTATACACATGCAAATCAGTTTATTACAATGGATTTTGAAAGATAAGACATTTATCTATCCAACCACACAAAAATTAAACTGAGACCCTGTTCCTACAGAACTAACTTAGAACACTTAGAGAAAAATATAAAACACAAGAGAGAGAGAGAGAGAGAGAGAGAGATGACCGAATTTTTGGGTGTGAGGTGGTCTTTTTAATGTATTTTGTGTATGTATAGGAGGCTCAATGATAGTTATGCAAGCCTGAGTGTGCCTAAAAATGGCTAGGTCCAATAGTTGTGCATGCATGTATGACATATGAAATAAAATAATGAGGTTGAGTGTATAATGAGGTTGAGTGTTTGAGTCATCATAATAGTTGGTCCTCTGAGAGGTGTTGGCTCCAAGATTTGAATTTTGTGTGTATATATTAATATATGGAAAGGAACACATCGACATACATAATTATCTCAAAAAGAGACGGGTCCGGGTCTCACAACTCTCCCCCCTTAAGGAATTTTGTCCTCAAAATTCGCAACAAGGTCACGAGGTAAACAGGTCCGGGTATTTAGCACGTATCCCAAACTCAAGCTCCCAAGTCGCTTCTTCAACCCCATGATGAAGCCATAGGACCTTGAAATAAGAAATTATTCTCCCCCGCAACACATGCTCCTTTGTATCAAGAATCCTCACTGGACGCTCCTCATAAGTGGCATCCTCATTAACCCGCAGCTCAGCCCAATCTAACACATGAGAAGGATCAGGCTCATACATCCGAAGCATAGAAACGTGGAACACGTTATGCACAGATGATAACTGAGGTGACAAAGCCAAACGATAAGAAACCTTGCCAACTCTATCAAGGATTTCAAAAGGTCCAATGAAACGCGGTGATAATTTTTCGCTACGACCAAACCTCATCAAACCTTTGCGTGGCGAGACCTTCAGAAACACGTGATCTCCCACAGCAAACTCCAAAGGTCACCTCCTCTGATCTGCATAACTCTTTTGACGGCTCTGCGCTGTCAAAAGGCGTTGGCGTATCACTGTAATCTTCTATATCGTCTCTCGCACCATGTCGGGTCCCGAGACTATGGTCTCTCCCACATATGTCCAACACAAGGGCAATCTACACGGTCTACCATACAAAGCCTCATACGGTGCCATCCCAATACTGGACTGATAGCTTTTGTTGTATGCAAACTCTGCCAACGGTAGATGATCCTCCCAAGAACCACTGAAATTAAGGACCCAAGCCCTCAGCATATCCTCTAGAATCTGTATGGTCCTCTCTGACTGACCATCTGTCTGGGGGTGAAAAGAAGTACTGAACATCAAGTTCATCCCCAAAACTTCCTGAAGACTCTGCCAAAAGCGCGATGTGAAGCGCGGATCTCGATCAGAAACTATAGACACTGGCACTCCATGCAACTTGACTAACTCTTCACGCAGATGGGGAGAAAGTGTGCAGACTTCATCAACCTATCAATCACAACCCATACAGCGTCGTGTCCCCTAGGTGACCGAGAAAGTCCTGACACGAAGTCCATCGTGACGTTCTCTCACTTTCACTCTGATATCGGTAATGGCTGTAACAAGCCCGCCGGTCTCTGGTGTTCTGCCTTCACCTTCTAACAAGGCACCAAGAGACAAACTGGATCACGTCTCTCTTTATTCTCGTCCAACAGAACTGACGACATAGGTCATAATACATCTTCGTGCCTCCAGGATGCACTGCAAGGCGAGAATGATGACACTCACGTAGTAGATCAACTCGGAATGAATCTGGCACAAAATACCTCCCTGCTAACCTCATACTCTAATTTGAACCCACAACCTATCCTACGGTATCCTCTCCACTAGCAACTCGATCTCGTATCATCTGAGTTTCTTGATCCATCTGTTGGAGCTCTAGCACACGTGTTATCAATGCTGGTCGCATAACTACAGAAAATAAGGTGGCACCCATCACTGTCTCTCTAAGACACAGATCGAACTCCTCAATCTCTCCAAGCATGTCCCACTCACGCATAGCCACAGAAGCTAACGACCCGTGAGATCTCCAACTGAGATCGTCTGCCACAACGTTGGCCTTCTCTAGATGGTACTGCAAGTCAAAGTCATAATCTTCCAATAACTCCATCCATCGTCGTTGGCACAAGTTCAAGTCCTTCTGTGAAAATAAGTATTTCAAACTCTTGTGAACGGAGAAAATCTCAAAGTGCTCACCATAAAGATAGTGATGCCATGTCTTCAAAGCAAAGACCACGGCTGCCAACTCCAAATCGTGTGTCGGGTAGTTCTTCTCGTGCGTCTTCAACTGTCGAGAACCATAGGCTATAACCTTTCCTTCCTGCTTTAGAACACACCCAAGACCTTCGTGTGATGCGTCACAGTATACTGTATACCCCAAGCCTCGCTCTAGGATAATCAACACTGGCGCACTAGTCAACCTCATCTTCAGCTCCTAGAATGCTGACTCACAGGACTCACTCCAAACAAACACTACTCCCTTCTATGTCAGGCGCGTCATCAGTGCAGCAAGTCTCACAAAATTCTTCACAAATCGTCGATAATATTCTGCTAAACCCAGAAAATTGCGAATCTCAAAGATGCTTTTCAGTCACTCCCAACCAGTCACGGCATCTATCTTCGACGAATCCATTAATACCCCATCTGACGACACGACATGTCCCAAAAATCTCACCTCAGACATCCAGAACTCACACTTGTCGAACTTTGCGTACAAGCGATGCCCTCTCAAAGTCCATAGCACGATCCGCAAGTGATCCTCGTGTGCCTCCCTAGTGGGTGAATAGATAAGGATGTCATCCACAGAGACGACCACAAAACTATCCAGATACTGATGGAAGATCCGGTTCATCAAACTCATGAACGTAGCAGGCGCATTTGTCAGATCGAACGGCATAACCAGAAACTCATAGTGACCATAGCAAGTTTGGAAGGCAATTTTGCTATGTCCTTGTCCCTAATCCTCAACTAGTGGTACCCCGATCTCAAATTAATCTTCGAGAAGCAGCTCGAACCCTTCAGCTGATCAAACAAATCATCTATCCTTGGCATTGGATACTTGTTCTTCACCGTCACCTGATTCAGCTTCCTGTAGTCGATACACAAACGCAAAGATCCATCCTTCTTCTTCATAAATATAGCAGGAGCTCCTCACGGTGAAATACTCAGACATATAAACCCCCTGTCTAGTAACTCGTGAAGCTGTACCTTGAGTTCATGCAACTCAGCGGGTGCGAAATGATAAGACGGTATAGATATGGGAGCAGCTCTGGGAACTAGATCAATGGAGAACTCTACCTCACGGCTCGGTGGCAACTCAAACAGACCGACAGAAAAGACATCTGGGTAGTCGCAGACCACCGGAGGTAACTCTCCTCGAACTCTAACCTCCTCATCCAACATAAGGGCAGAAAAGAGAAAACCCAGGTTGCCCTGGTTCCGCACAGCGCCCGACATAGTCACCAAATCCTCATCCCGGTCTCCCACAAAGCAAAAGAAATCTCCCGCCAGTGTATAAATTGTTACCCTCCGTCGATCGCAATTGATAAAGGCACGATAGGTGGTCAGCCAATCCATCCCAAAAATGACATCAAACGTGGTCATATCTAGAATGATAAAGTCAAACTCTAAACAACGACTGGCGACCTCTAACACACAGGATCTACAAACAAGACTCAATGTCACACTCCCACTGACTGGGGTCTCCACGCTCAAAGTATCACCCAACCAGTCCATTTTTAGCCCCAAAGAAGATGCAAAAGCAGATGATATAAATAAATGTGATGCTCCCGTGTCGATAAAAACACTGGCCCATGTTCTAAAGACTAGAAGAGTACCTCTAATCATGGAGGTGGTAGCAGCTGCATCGGGCACAACCGGTGCTCGGGATGAACTGGGATCTGTAAGAACATAAGCCCTCGCCTGTTCACTGTGGCCCTGCACTATAGAATGTCTTTCTGACTGCACTGAAGCGCCCACTTCTGCAAATCGAGATAGCTGGCGTCCCTGGGCAGATGGAGTAACAGGTGCTCCAGCTGTGCTCTACATACTCCCTCCTCTGGGACAGTCCCTTCGAATGTGCCCCGACTGGCCACACTCGAAAGATACTCCTGGCCCTCTCTCTTGTGCCTACGATTGCGACTGTGCCTGAACAGGCGCTGGACTCTGGCATTCTGCCGCATGATGCCCTGGCCGTTAGCATCTAAAATAAGCAGGCACTCTCTACTCTGACCTACCCGCTGAAGCTATGGAAGGCACAGATGTAGAGGACTATGGCGAATATGACCCCACCGGATGAGAACTCGGACCAGATGTCCGTCGACGCTTGTCCCTGCATCCCTGGGATTATGCACGTCCCCCATCTTGCTGACATCTACTGTCCCTGTCTCTGTTCGTCTCGTTAAGAGTATCCTCCACCTTCATGGCAGTCTCTACTAACTCAGTAAAAACTTACATCCCGAATGCCGCTACTTGGTCCCTAATAGCAGGCCTCAAACCCCTCTCGAATCGCTTCGCACGAAACTCATCTGTGGGCACAATCTCCTGTGTAAATTGAGATAGGCTAGTAAACTCTGCCTCATACTCAATCACAGTCATCGTCCCCTGCGTCAGAAAAAGAAAATCCTCTCTGTAGCGATCCCTCAATGTCATTGGAAAGTATTTCTCCAGAAATACCTTTGTGAATGCCTCCCAAGTGCCCCCAACTGTAGTCTTAGCGAACTTCCACCACATGTGAGCGCTCCCTCTCAACTGGAAGGCAGTAAACGTAACCTTCAGATCATCTTCCTCTATCTAAAGCGTGTCCAGAATCCTGGTGACCAGCTCCAGCCATTTAGTGCCTACCGTGGGATTGGGATCCCCAGAAAACGTAGGAGGGTCCAGACGGTGGAACTCACGCATCGCTACCGTTGCCCTCGGCTCGGGTACACTCTCCTTTCTCCTAGTGGCCTCATCCAGTTGTCGGATGGAGCCAACCATCTCACACAACAAATCTCCCTCGTCAACAGGTCCTTGGGGTGCATTAGCATCCCCAACATCTGGGATTGGAACATCCCTTCGGCCAGAACCACGACCACGGCCTCGACCTCGGCTTCGTCCTCGCCACGTAGACATAATGCTAAACGAAAGCAATATAACAGGATAAGCATCCATATACATGTTATTACTAACGTAAAAAATAGATCACATATAAGCATGCTAACACATAGCCACTTAGATCATGTCAACACATATCTCACATACTGAGGAGAATCAACAAGAAAGACTCGTCCATCTGGACAACCTACTCAGATTCCTAGCTTGAAATCACATCCGCGAAATGCGTCTCTAACTTGGCTCCCAAGTTTGTTAATCCAGACGCCCGAAGGCAAGACTAATCATTCCTAAGGCCCAACCTCCATACTCACGTATACATAATATCATGCTACACAGGCTATCATGCTTATGTAAGAAAACTCTTAAACACATGCAATCGAGCACACATACATCCTCACAAGGTGATGTACCCTCTTTTTCATGGCTCTTAGGTATTCAAACCCAGAGCTCTGATACTAAGTTGTCACGCCCAAAACACCAGGGTCATGCGAAAGCCCACCCAAACACCGTTTGAGAAAATAAGATTTGCAGTTAGAAAATCATCAACTCAAAAATATACATCATTTGGATAAAAATCCCCACAGTTCAATTCTCATAAATATTAAACATGCAATCTTATACATGAATAAATATATCGTCTCACGGCGTACAAAACTAGCCTTCAAAAACAGGCATCACATGTATAAGTATATGTCCAAAATAGGAAAACTACAGCAAGCTCTCCATCACCACAAGCCTCTAGGTCAACTCCACGTGATCACTTGAAAATATTTTTTTTACAGTAAAATTCCACACCGTGAGCCGAAACCCAATAGAAAAAGACAGTAAAACTGTAAAGCATGCTATGCAATTACATACACACAAGCTCACCCACATGAGCTAAAAATGGTTTTTCTCTCAAGAATTACAAGTTTTTCATCCTTGAAACTACGCATATAATTTTGACAAATATTATGCCACAATTAAGAAAAAGCAGTAATAAACAGTATGCTCCACTCGGGTCACACAGCCGAGGAGAAAACCAGATAAAATGAGATCTTATGTACCGACTCTGCCACACAGACACAGGTAACAACTATAGACTCTTACCCATTACCCTAGAACCACTCATAGTATGCTATGTAATGACAAGCTTTATACGGAATCACGACAATGTAACCACTTAGTTTACAGGACCACAGCCCGAGGGTACTAAGCACCCAACCACTTAGTTTACGGGACCTGAGCCCGAGGGTACTAAGTACCCAACCACCTCGTTTACGGGGACTAACCTGAAGCCACGTAGGGACCTACTCTGCGCACATTTCTAGACTTGCACCGAGGAGCAATGGAAGCCCAACTTAACCAACACACCCATTGTCCCGGTACATCTATGGAAAATATTTAAAAATTTACAAAGTAGTTTTACATCGCATGTATAAAAGTGATCCAATCCATTCACATGGAGTTCTACAAGCATGTAACAACACAGTTTCACAAAACTGAGACTCAACCCCAAGGGTTAGCTCCAAACCTCCAAAAGCATGTTTTTTACAAAAACACCTCGTTTTCAAACCTTATTTTCAAAACCACGGACATCAAGATATCCAGATCATGTATAAAATTGAGAAAAGTCGTAAAACCCACTTTTACTCAAAACTAACGTTTAAAAATATGAAAATCACATTTAATGTATTTTCTACCAGGTGAAAACACATATAATCGCATATATCACCCTTATACAGCAGTAGAGTCTAGAATCCTACCTCGAAGAACTAAAAGCTCGACGTCTCAAAATTGAACAGCGTCAGAACGAGAATCCGTCTAGATGGATACGAAGCCCACACCACCGGCAGTAAGGATCTACAATTGAACCACCAAAAATAAAGCCCCAGGCCCCGAAAGCTAGAGAGAAGGCAAAAAAAAGGTGTAGAGAAAAAGATTTGCTTGAAAAAGATATTTTGAGTCTCCAAAAAGATATTTATAGCTTTTATAGATTTTCGTGTCCAGGCCCCACCACTCGAGCGCCCAATCACCGCTCGAGCGGGCCCCTTGCCGACATAGGCCCTGCCACACCACCGCTCAAGCGGTCACCTCTCGAACCAACACTCTGCCACCAGCCCGCTCGAGCGAGCTCCACACCGCTCAAGAAGTCGTCACTGGGAGAGAAATTAGAAAAAAAGCAACCAAGCCAAACCCCCCGCATGCATAACATGTATAACACCTATACAAAACATGCTGTTCTACAACTGAAAACATAAATCATACACCAAGAGATACATACATGGAAAGGAACACATCGACATATATAAATATCTCAAAAAGAAATGGGTTCGGGTCTCACAAGATCAATGTCTAATTCGTCACCCGGTTGAGTATTATTGAAATCATTTTTATAAATTGGTTGTGGGATTTAATTAGATATATTAATGCCAGATATGGGATAATTTCAAAAGGATTGGTTTATCTTCTTAAGAGAAGGTGGAGGTGTAAAATATGGTTGAGATCTTAAAGATTAGGTTCTTCGAATTAATGGGGTTTCTGATCTTTCCAAACTTGTTGTAGATTCAGATTGTCTTGGTGGAAATTGTACTAAAACAGATCTATCTAGAAATTCGATGATAGAATCTGGATTAGTGTTGATTTGGGTTGTTTGAGCAGGCATAATCTAAGGCATATACCAACTATTATTATCTAATTGATTAGCTTCTTCAATCTCATGCCATTGAGACATATGCCAACTATTATTATCTAATTGATTAATTTCTTCAATCTCATGCCATTTAATAACTTTAGGTGTGATGACTTGAGATCTATTTAAATTTGATTAGAACATGATTGTCGAACCACGTGGACTGGTGATACCTTTAAACATTGGTGCAGATATAGTCATTGCCTTTAGATAAACTCTATAGGTAATTTGCAGATTTAAGGATAAAGCATTTATATTATATCTTTTAGTTTGTATTTATAAAGTTAAACTTTTTAAAATTGTTGCATCATATAATGATACTTCAAAATTGAGAAAACATTCAGAGTATACAGGACCATGAACTAAGCTTGTTTTAATTGTATCTAATAAAGCATCTGAATAAGAATTATGTTTTAAATCTACAAGTGAACATATGATAGATTTATTTAAATTTAATCGAGTCATAGGTTTCATTATTACTTGGACCAAGCCTAGATGTAAAAATTTAAAATCTTTTTGAAACTTTTTAATTATTTGGGGATCTAATAATTGAAAATTTTGAAATTGATTGGTAA
The DNA here is from genome assembly GCA_034768845.1 of Heliamphora exappendiculata. Classification (NCBI taxonomy): domain Eukaryota; kingdom Viridiplantae; phylum Streptophyta; class Magnoliopsida; order Ericales; family Sarraceniaceae; genus Heliamphora; species Heliamphora exappendiculata. Next base: position 1,523 of record JAOTRH010459544.1, on the reverse strand, counting down.
TGGGTAAAATTTGTTCAACTGTTTTGCTCTTATATTTGTTTAAGTTCAAATTTCTTATTATATAATTCATGTATATTTTTCTTAGAAATAAACCAGTTGGATAAAATTTTCTCCATATTTTCGACATCTAATTCACTTTGATTTATTATTTGTGTTGTTCTAAATGATCCCTCACTAGATATCATATTTAAAAAATATCGAATAATCCTAACCATATTATATAAATAGTAACAGGAAAACAATCAATAAAAGAGGCGTCCTTGGCCTTACAGACACAATGGAGACTTACAACCTCTGCTCCTAAGTCATGCCGTTTCCTGGTTTCCTATGATACAACGAGAATACCTAGAACTAAATACACTATATGGCTCTGATACCAAATCAGGCCCAAATACAACTTGGATCGAGTTATGTTAACTAAAAACAACAAAACAGCATAAACAATGGAAGTAAGTAAACATAAAACATACTTACAATTTGATTGTCTGATACAAGGAGTTTATAATTTTACCTGTTATTAATCAATTTCAAACTTTTCAATTATTAGATCCCTAAATGATTAAAAAATTTCAAAAAGATTTTAAATTTTTACATCTAGGCTTGGTCCAAGTAGAAATTAAACATATGATTCAATTAAATTTAAATAAATCTATTATATGTTCCCTTGTAGATTTAAGACATAATTCTTATTCAGATGCTTTATTAGGTACAATTAAAACAAGCTTAGTTCATGGTCTTGTATATTTTGAATGTTTTTTCAATTTCAGATAATATCTTCCTACATATATTTATATACACTTGTATTATAATAATGTTACTTTTTTGACTATTTTAATTGATATTAGTGTTGTAAGGATTTAATACTTTGTTGATTATTATATTATTGTAGAGATTTAATTATTTATTGATAATTATATTATGTATATTGTAGATATTCTTTTATTATATGTATATAGGTATTTATGTATATAATAAGTTTGTGTTGGTGATTATGATTGTGTGTTATAGAAATTTGACATTTGTTGATTGTATTGTAGAGATTTTTTTATATATATGTTTGCATATATAAAACTTTGTTAGAGGATGTGTATGAGTTGGTGATGTGATTTTATTATTATTTTAAATTTTATGATTGTTATTATTTTTAATATTTATTATATTATTTGACTATTTATTTACCCTCTATTATTCTTATTATTTTATACTATTTTATTATTTCATTGTAAGTCTTGAAAATATAATTATCTTTTCTTGAAAGTTAAAATTTTATTTGATTTAATTTGAGATATTGTATTTTATCTATTAAAATAAAGTTAGCACATACTCTTATGTGGTCTCACATATATGTCATATATGTATTTAGCGCGCGCGCGCGCGCGCGCACACACACACACATATATATATATATATATATGTGTTAGTTGTAGAAAATTATAAGTAAGAAATATCCTATGAACTTTTGTGAAATTTTAATGACGTGAAGAACTAGTCTATAATTATTGATACTAAGAGTTTTAGAAAGT
>JAOTRH010459533.1:0-28844 GCA_034768845.1 Heliamphora exappendiculata | reverse complement strand
AACACTATTACAATCATACACCCACACACGCCGGATAATAATATCATAATAATAATATAATAATAATAAGCTACTAACACTTTTTTCTTTATTTCTGAACCCCCTATGATTTGCCTCTTTATAAAATATTTCTTTTACTGAAAGCATCCCTTACCACTTGGCTGGTTTATAATTGATGATAATATGCTACAGATGTATATTTTATTTAAATCTCATTATATATGTAATGCATGTGTTGTTATTTGCATACAAGAGCATAATCTTTTCTCTAAAAAATTCCCCACCTGGACCAAAATCCTAGATCTGCCACTGGTTTAGGGTTGGGAAAGCTTGTGTAGGACTACGTTGTTTGCATATTCTCTTCCCTTTTCCACCCAGAGCTCATCTTCCCTTTAATCTGGAGCTTCAATGATATAATTTGTAAATTCTTCTATTGTTATTACCTTTTTCAAAATTTGTTGACTTGATTGTAATGCTGAGCATGTCAGAAAAAAAGAAGGGCAGATATAGAATTTCACAGAGCATGCTTTGGATGTTTTATAAACTTGTTTAGGGTTAAATTGAGTTTTTATTTATTTATTATTAACATCTTTTAACAGTTAGGATGCTGCTGACAGAGTTAATAACTTTCTATTTGTTTTACTAGTTAGGGGTATTTGGTGATTTTTTAAAATGCTGTTAAATAATATTGGCTCCGTTTGGGTAAATGGTTTATTTGCTTATTTGCTTGTTGTGAAATAATTTAAAACATAAATAAGCAAATTGGTTTAGCTAACTTGACTTTTAAGTGACTTATTTGCTTATTTTTGCTTATTGGCTTAAATAAGCAAATATGTTTGGCTAAATCTTAGCTTAAATCTTGCTTATTTGGATTATTGGTTTATTTACTTATTGGCTTAAATTTTGCTTATTTGGCAAACCAAATAAAGTTGCTTATTTGGTTCTAAATAAGCCAAATGAGCAAATAAGCAAGTTACGCAAATGGGGCCATTATTAGGTTTTAATATGGTGTCTTTTGTAGGTTAAAAGTATTCTAGGTTGTCAAACCTTCTTAAGTTTGTATGTTTTGGAATCATTGTCCTCTAAGAAGTACCAACTTGTGCCCCATTGGGGAATGCCGTAGGGTCATATGCCAACAAGTATTGTACACACTTCTAATTGTGTCCCCATCTTCAATAATTTTCTGCATTGGAGTCTGGACACACGTGACCAGTTTTAGATACTTCCTCGACACAACGGAAAATCTATACTATTATAATAAAGAAACTCTAAAGGTAGTGCTAAAATTTGGTGAAGTTATGTCACATGACTTTTTTTTTCCTATTAATGGAGGGTAAAAGTGAGATTTTAATTTAATTAATAAAGAGTAAATATGTAAACTTAAACTAACTACAAATAACTTCCCACAATTCAACTTCTTACTCTCCACATAACTATCTACTTTCTACATAAATTTTTATTTTATTTTTTCAACTTTACTAACCAAATCAAACCAAACAAAACCAAACCAAACATTTGTCTCAATCAATTGGGATCGTCTATATGAATCATTTCATGCCAATCTTCTATTTTAAGGGCCATATCTTCAATTAGTTTCAATAAGTTCATATATTATTCTTAATACGGTATCCCATGTCAATTTAAGTCTACTCCTTTCTCTAGTATTTTCATTGTCCATTATCTTGTCACTTTTCCTTACTACTGCATCAACAGGTTTACGTTGTATGTGTCCAAACTATCTTAATTTATTTTCTCTTAATTTGTCCTCAATTAGTACGATCTCTATCTTTTTACGGATCTTTTCATTTCTAATTTTATCTTTTCTAATTTTTCTACACATCCATCTTAACATTTTCATTTAAGCAATCCTTATCTTATTTATGCGATTTTTTTTAATAGCCCAATATTCTATTTCATTTAAAATCGTTGGTCTAATAGCTATCCTATAAATTTTTTTTTTTTAATCTTGCATGTATCCGCTGATCACATAGAAGGCCGAATGCACCTCTCTACTTGAGCCAACCAACTTTGATTCCATGAGTGACATCATTTGTAATCTCTTCATCTTTATTAATAATCAAATCTAAATAACGAAAATATTCTCTTTTAAGTATCTCATGATTTTGAATATTTATTTTATCACTATTAATAATCCTATTATTGCTAAAATTATATTTTTTGTATTGAGTTTTGTTCATATTTACTCAAAACCCTTTTGACTCCAAAGCTTCTCTTCACATTTCTAACTTAGCATTAACTCCACTATTAGGCCTTGATTGGAAACTAGCCTAAAAGCTAAGGGCTCGTTTGGTTCTCTTTTCCGAAAACAATTTTCGGAGAATTTATACTGTAAAAATTTTGAAACTCCATTTGGTAGAATTTTTTAGAAAAAATGTCAAAATTTGAGAAAGGGTGAGTTAAAATTTGTTACTTTTTGAAAACAACAAAAACTTGTTTTCACTTTTTTCTTTACTGATTTTTCAGACAAAATCAAAACCAATACTCCTCGAGCGTCATCCTCCTCGTCTCAGTGTTCTCAGTGACCGTCGGCGTCGGCATCATCCTCTCAATCCCTCTCAATTGTCGTCGGTGTCGGCGTCGACCTCATAGATCGTCGTCAGTGTTGGCGAACACACGAGCCCTAAAATACTGAAACATCATCGTCGGCGCCTGTTCAATCGTCGGCGTCTGTTCAATCTATGCTTCTATCAAACACACACGAGCCCTAAAATACTAAAAAGGGCCGTCGCCCGACCTCCTCCAACCACGCCTTGGTTGCTTCGCCCGTCGCCCGCCTCGGCGTTGCCGCCTTGCTAGCTCCTCCGTCGTCGACCTCTGGTTTTGAAGCTGAAAAGGACCCGTCAACAACCTCTGGTTTAAGATCTGAAAAGGGATTGTCGGCGGCGTCTCGTTTTGTCATCGTCGGCAGCATTGGTGGCGTCTTCTGTCGTCTCAGGCATGTGACGTCGTGAGCTTTCTTCAGTTGTCGTCTTAGGCGCGCGAAGTCGCCGTCGTCGGTGGCGTTGCTTGATTTGGGAACTGTTAGAGTTAGGGTTACTGTTAAGTTTAGAATTTTTAAAAATAATACATCAAATGCAATTTCTCTTTTCAAAATATTATGAAATTGTTTTCTAAATTTATTTTTACAAAACATTTTTTAAATAACAATTTTAGAGAACACAACCAAATGGGCTCTAATTTTTTTTTTTTTTTTTGTGTTTTTAGTCAAAAAGCTAAATTGTGTTCAAAGTAGGTTGTTTGGTAATTTAGCTTTTAAGCTAGTTTTTTTTAAGTTGGTTGTTTAGGTAAAAAGCTAGCTTTTTATTTTTTGTTCAAAGTGGACAATTTTATCCTTTTATATATTTGATATTAACAATTATATGTATTTAGTAGTGGTAGTAAATAAGTTATGAATTATGGGAATTATTGTATTTTAAAAGTGGTAGGAGGTTGAATAGAATATTGTAGAAGTTTGTGTTTTGATTTGATTTTTTGGCTTTTCAATTTTTTTTCTTTTTTGCCAAACAAGCAACTTTGGGCTTTTAACGTTTTTAGCCAAAAAGCCAATGTTATCAATCAGGGCCTTAGTTTCATCCATTAAAAGAATATTATCATCAAACAACATACACCATAGAACATCATCCTAAATATATCTAGTCAATTCACTCATAAATAAGACAAAAAGATAAGGACTTAAAGCCAATTATTGGTGCAATCCTACTGTAATCGGGAATTTACTTGTTTCTCTTGTGGATGATTTAATTGTCGTAGTGATGCGGAATACAAAGGACCATTTGTAATTTTATTTTAATTATTTACCATTTAATTTAACTTTATTAATTAGAATTTTATTTTTATTTTCTTAGTTTAAGATTCTAGTTATCTTTTAAATTTAAATAAGATTTTTTTTTATTTTTTTAGAATTTTAATTTCCTTTTAGATTATGGTTTTAAGCCTATAAATAAGAGGCTTACTTGATATATTATTCGAAGTTGAATTAATAAAGAGTTGAGTTTTAAGGCTAACCTTGTGTTAGGATTTTGACTCTTATGCACTACCTTTCACCATTCTCACCCTTTCCACATGCTGTATCAATTGGTATTAGAGTTTAGGCTCGGGATTTCACACCACCTTCTCCTTCTTTGATTCCTTCTATAGCCAAAGAAGCTCCTACCGCCATCTCGCAACTAGTCTCAGTTCTTAGTCGTCACTACCACCATCTCCTGCTTCGACGACCTCCACATTCGCCATCGCCATCGCCACCATCGGCACGATGATCTCCAATGTCGCCACCGTCACCACCAGTCATCGTTGCTGCTGTCGCCATCTCTGTGCTGCGAGCCTTTATGAAAGCCTAGTCGCAACCCTCTTCGACACGAGTTCAAACTCCTTACCCATCTTTGATCCGAAATCCTAGACCTCACTGCCATTGCCACCACTAATCATCGTCGACCTCCTCGCTGACCATCGACTTCGCTCCTCGTCGCCTTCGTCGATGATATTCCCCACTTTATACCAAAAATCAATCGCCACCACTCTAGCCGAAACCCTAGTCACTGCCCCTCTCCTTCCTCTGTGTCACTAGTTGCCACCACCAGCCGACCATCGACGTCTCACGCCGTCGCAGCCTCGCACTGCCACCACCTTAGTCCAAACCCTAGGGGTTCTTCTGCCTCTCGCATAGACCGCGAGGAATTAGCTACACCCTTGACCCGACCTTGCTTGACCCATATCCGACCCATCCTTGATCTGTTCTTGCCAGTAACCACATTAACCTGGGACTCAACCCGATACCAACCCGACCCAATCTTTTCCTTTTTACATAATCTTAACCTCCATTGGCACCTCATTACTCTTTCTATTTTAAAACCAGTCCAAATAGCAAACCTAAGCCCATTAACCTTTTTTTCTTGCTGCACTCTTGATGGAGTGGACACGCACGAATAGCTTTCATACCTTTCTTAGATGTGCCAATAAAATTTGGAAGATTATTATTGATGGAGAATATGCAATGAATGCGGTATCTGCATCAGGCATTCTAAAGGTGAAACTTCTGCCTGAACCATACCCGCAATCCTAACAAAAATTTTGGGATGATAGCACTCATCTTTTAGGGTCCTAAAGGTGTTTGGTTCCTATTAAGATGGGTGACTATTTGGATGAGATTTCGTGTGACGTACTTCCCATTACTATTACGCATGTGTAACTTAGTCTTCCATAGATGGATGACTTTGGTGCCACTTATAATAGGGAAGATAACACCTTTAGCTTCATATACAATGGAAAAATTATTTTGTTGATACCTGCAATTCCAAAAGATGGGGCGGTCAACTCCTCAGTTTCTTACTTCGATGCTTACTTAGCAATCTTGCCACATTATGGACCAAGACAAGTTTGATTCTACTCTAAATAAGTCCGAGTTAAAAGTATATATTCCTCCTTTAGCCATTGAAGAGCTAGCAACCTCTATGATGAACAAGTGTTCAAGTGAAGAGCCTTTTGAACACAAAGATGCACTTAATTTGGCATTTCCTAGTGATGATCCACCTCTAAAAGTTTTCGACAAGTTAGAAAAGATTGATTTATTAGCGTTGAAGAAATTGATTCGGTGTTCAATTCATATTTGGTAGACCTTGTCAACGGCCTCAAGATCAAGGTTAGTTGGCCCACAAATAAACTGAAGCTGCTTGCAAATCGAAGTATTTGATTCTTTATGGCAGAGTACAATATTTTAAGACAAACTTAAGGTCGAGTTATTTTTTTTCAGTGGAATAGAATGATGCGGAACATAAAGGACCATTTACAATTTTATTTTAATTATTTAATATTTAATTTTAATTTATTAATTAGAATTTATTTTTATTTCTTTAGTTTAAAATTCTAGTTATCTTTTAAATATGGTTTTATTTTTATTTTATTTTTGTTTAGGATTCCCAACTTATCTTAAGATTTTATTTTTATTTTCTTAGAATTTTAATATCCTTTTGGATTAGGATTTTAAGTCTATAAATAAGAGGTTCACCTGACGTATTATTCTAGTTGAATTAATAAAGAGTTGAGTTTTAAGGTTGTGACTTTGTGTTGGGATTTTGTCCCTTATGCGCACTACCTTCCACCATTCTCACCTCCTCCACCTGCTGCATCATACATGTCACTTATCATATCAATGTACCCGTTTGTCACTCTTTTTGTTCTCCAATGTCCACTGTATGATATCTCTAAACACTCTATCATAGGTCTTTTCTAGGTCTATAAAAATCATATGATCTCGCTTATTTTTTTAATACTTTTATATTAATTTCTTTAGTAGGTAAATTGCTTTCATACTTGATCTACCAGGCATAAAACCAAATTGATTCTGTGATACTGTTGTTGTAAATCTTTGATGATATTCAACCACTCTTTCCCATAGCTTTGCGGATGACTCATCAACTTAATACCTCTATAGTTATAATTTTGAATATCTCATTTACTTATATATATAGGTACTAGAATACTCTTTTGTTATAATTTTGAATATCTCATTTATTTATATATATAGGTACTATAAAAAAATTTCTCCATTTTTCGGGTATTTTATTAGTCACTATGATTTTATTAAATAATTTTGTTAACCAAGACATTTTCATTTCGCCTAGGCATTTTACACCTCCATAGGAATACCATTTGGTCTTAAAGCCTTACTTGATTTTATTATTTCAATGCAGTTTTCACTTTAAAATTTCTTATTCTGTGATGGAATATTTATTCTCTAATTTCATATGAGTTGTTAGATTCCCTCTTCTTTGGATGTTTCTACATGTTTTCGTTTAACAATCTCTTAAAATAGTTTTTTTTTTCTTTTTTTTTCTTTCCTTAATTTCCTCATCCTTTTCTAAAGCCCCTTAAATTCTCACTTTTTATACATTTAACTTGGCTTAGGTCTCTTGTTTTCCTCTCTATCTAGTTAACGAATATATAGATATTCTTCTCTCTCTACTATCTAATCTAGTATAAAAATCATTATAAGTTTTTCATTTAACATCTTTAACGGTTCTCTCAACATCCTTACAAGCTTGTTTATAGCACCTAAAATTATCCTCATTTTTACTTTTTTGCCACCTTTTAAAATATCCATTCTTTACCTTACTATGGCTTAAGACCTCGCCATTCTATCATCAAGTTTTTTTAGTTATAGGATATTTCCCCTTTGACTCTCCAAGAACTTCTTTTGATATCCCTTATAATGTATTCCACCATTGTTCTCCTTATAATATTAGTATCTTTTTTCAAATCTCACCTTACTTCTTTATACATTTTGTCGTCAATCTCTAATTTCTTACCTTTAAGATTTCACCATCTAGTTCGTGGGATTCTAATCTATTTTTTCACTTTATGTTGTCGGTTAATGTGAATTTCTAGTACCGTACGTCTATGTTATGATGTTAAGCTCTCTTCAGGAATGACCTATTTTTTTAACTCTACTAATTATAAAATACTATACTTGACTCGCATCGCGAGGGCCACAAGTCCAGCAAGTTCTATAATTTAAGTTTCGTTTAGAATAATGGCTGATTTGGTTATTTTATTTATTTTCGTTTTTAATGAATTTTTTCGTTGTTTGATAACCAAACTAACCAAATTAAACCTTTATCCCAATCAATTGGGGTTAGCTACATGAATTTTTTTACGTCATTCTACTCTATTAAGAGCCATATCTTTAGTTAGTTTTAATAGGTTCATATCTTTTTTTAATACGGCATCTCATGTCAGTTTAAGTCTACCTCTCCCCCTAATATTTTTATTACTCCTGATCTTATCGCTTTTTCTTACTACTACATCAACTAGTCTACACTGTATGTGTCAAAACTACCTTAATCTATTTTCTTTAAACTTGTCCTCAATTGGTGCGACCCCTACCATTTTATGAATCTTTTTTCATTTCTAATTTTATTTTTTCTAGTCTTACCACACATCCACCTTAACATTCTCATTTTCGCAGCACTCATCTTATTTATGTGATCTATCTTAGCAGCTCAATATTCTGTCCCATATAAAATCGCTGATTTAATAGCCGTCCTATAAAATTTTCTTTTTAATTTTATAGGTATTCGTGGATCACATAAAATTCCTAAAGCACTCCCCCACTTGATTCAACCAATTTTGATTTTATAGGTTACATTATTTGTAACATCTCCATCTTTTTTAATAATCAAACCTAAATAACGAAAATATTTACTCTTAAGTATCTCTTGGTTTTGAAACTTTATTTTTTCACCATTAATACTCCTATTACTGCTAAAATTATGTTCCATATATTTAGTTTTGTTCCTAATTACTCGAAACCATTTTGATTCCAAAACTTCTCTCCACATTTCTAGCTTAGCGTTAACTCTACTTTTAGTCTCATCTACTAAAACAATATCATCAGCAAACAACATACACCATGAGACATCATCCTGAATATGTGTAGTCAAATCATCCATAACTAAGGCAAAGAGATGAGGACTTAAAGCCGATTTTTTGTGTAATCCTACTGTAATCGAGAATTCACTTGTTTCTCTTGCAAGTGATTTAATAACCGTGGCGGCTCCATCATACATGTCTCTTATCACATCAATGTAACCTTTTATCACTCCTTTTATCTCTAACACTTATCATATGATATCTCTAGGCTCTCCATCATAGGCTTTTTCTCAGTCTATAAAAATCATATGAAGATCTCTCTTATTTTCTTTAAACTTCTCTATTAATTTCCTTAGTAAGTGGATTGCTTGCATAGTTGATATACCAGGCATAAAACCAAAGTAATTCTGTGACACTATTGTTGTTTGCCTTAAACGATGTTCAATCATTCTTTCCCATTAATTCGTCGTATGACTCATCAACTTTAGTACCTCTATAGTTGTTACAGTTTTAAATATCTTCTTATTTTTATATATAGGTACTATGAATACTTTTTCTCTACTTTTCGAGTATTTTCTTAGTCATTATGATTTTATTAAATAATTTTGTTAACCAAGACACTTCCACTTCACCTAGGCATTTTCACACCTCCACAGGAATACCATTTGGTCTTAACGCCTCTCATGATTTCATTCTTTTCACTGCAGTTTTTACTTCAAACTTTCTTATTCTGTAATAGAATTTATCTTCTTTAGTTTTAGCCGAGTTATCGGATTCCTCTCCTTCAAATCTTTTAACATGTTTTCCGTTTAATAATTTTTCACAATAGGTTTCCCATCTTTCCTTAATCTCCTCATCTTTCATTAACACCCTTGAATCCTCGCTTTTTATGCATTTAACATGAGTAAGATCTCTTGTGTTATAATCTCTTGTGTTCTTTTCTCTTTATTTAGCGAGTTTATAGATGCTCTTTTCTCTATCTTTACTATTTAATCTAGTATAAAAATCATCGTAAGTTTTCAATTTAGCATCTCTAAAATTCTCTTAATGTTCTTGTAAGTTTGTTTATAACTCCTAGAATTATTCTCATATTTATCATTTTGCCATCTTTTAAAACATTACTTCTTTATTTCTACTCTAGCTTGTATCTCGTCATTCCACCACCAAGTTTTTTTAGTTATACGACATTTTCCTTTCGTCTCTCCAAAAATTTATTTCGATGTCCTTTTAATATATTCTGCCATTGTACTCTACATAATATTAGTATCTTCTTCTAAATCACACCTAACTTCTTTACATATTTTGTTTTTAAAAATCTCCAATTTCTCATTTTTAAGGTTCCACCATTTAGTTCGTGGGATTCTAATCTATCTTCTCGCTTTATGTTATCTGTTAATGTGAATATCTAATATCATAATTTTATGTTTTAGTATTAAGCTCTCTCCAAGAATGACCTTACAATCTTTACATATTAGGCGGTCTATGTTCTTAATAAGGAAATAATCTATTCGACTTTTATGAGATCCATTTTTAAAGCTTATTAAGTGTTCTTCTCTTTTTTAAAGGTGTTAGCTAATATAAGATCAAATGCTACTACAAAATCTAAGATCCCCTCTCCAACTTTATTTTGATCACCAAAATCAAATCTCCCATGAACCTTCTCATATCCTTATCTCTTGTTTTCTACGTGCCCATGGAAATCCTCACCTATAATTATCTCCTACTGGTATTTAGTGAACTACTTCATCCATTTGATCCCAAAATTATCCTTTAGTATGGTTATCCAACCCTACCTGAGGTGCATAGGCACTAATCACATTAATCATGAGATGGAGTAGCCGTTGATTGACTTGAGAGCCATTATCCTATTTGGAAACCTCGCGCTTAAGCCCAATGGCCCGACGCGAGCTAATAAGCCCTTTTGGTCTAATAATTGTCGTTGGTAGTTATCTAATTTATTTTAAGTTATTTTCTGTCATTAGGATTTTATATAGTTTAAGATTCTAGATATCTTTTAAAATAAGATTTTAGTTTATTTCTTTTTATTAGGATTCTAGATTATATTATTGAGATGCTATTTTAATTGTTTAGGATTTTAATTTTCTTATTATATTAGGATTTTAAACCTATAAATAAGAGGCTTCTTTTATGTATTGAGGAGAGTTGAATTAATAAAATAGCTGAGTTTTAAGGCGAAAGCCTTGAGTTAGGGTTTCGACCCTTGTGCATTACCTATTCACCATCCTCATCCCCACCGCGTGCTGCATCAATTGGAATAAGAGCTTAGGCTCGGATTCCACGTTCCTTTCTCCTTTGACTCCTTTCTGCAGCCAAAGAAGTTCCTACCGTGATTCTTTCTACATTGGCCCCGGTTATCAACCGTCGACGCCTCGCGTCGCCGCTACCAATCGCCATCTCCAGCCCCATCACCACCATCTCCTGCTCCGACCACCTCCACGATCTCCAATGTCGCCACCAACACCACCAGCCAGCATCATCTTTGTGTAAAGCCCTAACACAAAAACCTTAACACCGACACCCCTTGCACCGTGGACCCTCACTAGTGGAGCCACCAGTCGCGACCATCTTCACCACCCTTCGATCTGCCTCACTAGTTGCCCTGCCGCTACATCGCTGACAGCAACAATCGACGCGGTTTCCCCTCGTGCCGTCGACGCCCTCCCTTTGCGCATTCGACGCCGTAGTGGGCGTCTCCCTTCGTGCCACGCCCTCCCTTCGTGCCGTCGAAACCCTAGGGGCTCCTCTCTCTCTTGTGTAGGGCCTAAGAAAAAACCCCTCAGAAAAAACCAAGACCTGACCTGACCCATCCCGATCCAATTCAGTTTTTCTTTTGGGGCTTGATTCTTACCCAGCCCAACTTAACAAACCAGCCCATACATTCAGCTCAATGCCAAGAACCCGTGTCAAATCCATCTAATCATTGTTTTAACCCCAGCACATTAGGCCAGCCCAACTTTTCACAACCCATCAGAGCTACCTAAGCCCAAGAAGCCATTCACCTCTTTAAAAAAAATAAAAATAAATAAAAAAAGCCTCGAGACCCATATTAAGCCTATAATACCCCTACCCAACTTACAAACCCAATCCCTTTTTACCACTTACGCCTAGCCATAACCATGGTTACCAATGTTGAATTGAATACCAGAGTCGAGATTTTAGGTCAAGAATTTCAAGAAATACAGAACACTCTGAAGCAGATGGCTGAAGATATGGCACAGATGTGAGCCATGTTAGAAAAATTGATTGGAGATCGAGGGAAGAGAGAGGCTACCACTGGTGGTACTTTTGGTGATCGTACTCTACAACCTTTTGCAATCCAATGTATGTCAGAGGATCCACGACTGCCTGAAGTAGACAGGGGTGCCAAATTGGAGGTTCTTGATTTTAACGGTGATCACGATCCAGAGGTATTCTTTGATTAGTTGCATAGCATAGAAAGTTTCTTTTGATGGTATCACATGACCAATGACATAATGTTACTTTTTGCCGAAGCAAAATTAAAAGGTACAACTAGATTTTGGTGGACAAAATATTAATGTGGGTACTATACAACTATTCATACTTGGCTGATATGAAGGCCGCTATGACCCGCTATTATGTGCCTCCAAGTTACAAGCAACGAACTCATTTGCAATTTACTCAGTTGACACAGTGCAGTAAGTCAGTTGAAGAGTACACTAGACTGTTCTACAGCTTAGCGACTAGATCTGAGTTCCCGTGAAATGAAGATGTCGTGATCTCTATGTATTGCCAGGGTTTGAATCCCCAAATCTCTTGCGGTATAGCTGCTAGCAGACTATACCTTATGGAAGATGCAATCCAAGTGGCCCTTCAGATGGAAGAAGAAGTTAAGAAAAAGGCTTCAATGCGTGCACCAACTGAACCCCTTCCACAGAGTGAGAGGACTTTTGCGGAGCCCATTCGTACCAAGTTCTCTGAGCGTCCTCCCCGTGCTGCTATCACTTCCTCCCCGCCTATATTTGGAGGTAATACTGCGCCTAAATGCTTTAATTGTCAAGGATTTGGACATCATGCTAGAGAGTGCCCTTCTCATAGACTTAATAGGACTGCTAAGTCTGTTGCTATACTAGAAACTAAAGACCTTGTGGCGACAAATGAGCTTGTGAATGCGAAGCTCGATCATCAGATTGTTGAGCCCCTTGATCCTGTCGATTCCTTCTCTGATAAAGAAATACAAGTTGATATTTTAGGTATTATTCGTCACCTCTTTACGACTCAGAAGGACAAAAAACACACCGAAGCTTTGCAGCGTGGCTAGAAAAAAAAATTTAGGGGTAATTATGGCAAGATTTTCACTACTAGAGTAAAGTGCAATGATCGTGTTTGTTCTATGGTGATTGACACTGGGAGTTGCACTAATGCCATATCTAAAGAAGCTGTGAAAAACTTGGGTTTAAAGGTTGAGTCTTATCCCGCACCTTATCATGTAGGTTGGATCACCAACACCAAGCTCAAAGTTGACAAGTAGTGCCTTGTGACATTTGCTCTTGGAAAGCTTAAAGAGATGGTGTTGTATAATGTGCTTCCTCTTAAGTTTTGCCATATTCGCTTAGGTCGTACATAGATATAGGACCGTAATGTCGAGTATGCTGGGCGTGCTAACACTTATTCCTTTATTGATGGCAAGACAAAATACTCGCTTACTTGTGCCACTGATTCACGTCCAGTCAAGTTGAGGAAGAACTCTTTATTGGTTCGTCGCATTTCTCCTTCTACTGGCATTCTTGGTTGTCCTACTAACTTGATGGCGTCCAGTTCTTTCCAACGGAGGAGAAATGATGGGGTAGCCGTTGATTGGCTTGACAGCCATTATCCTATTTGGAAACCTCGCGCTTAAGCCCAATGGCCCGACGCGAGCTAATAAGCCCTTTTGGTCTAATAATTGTCGTTGGTAGTTATCTAATTTATTTTAAGTTATTTTCTGTCATTAGGATTTTATATAGTTTAAGATTCTAGATATCTTTTAAAATAAGATTTTAGTTTATTTCTTTTTATTAGGATTCTAGATTATATTATTGAGATGCTATTTTAATTGTTTAGGATTTTAATTTTCTTATTATATTAGGATTTTAAGCCTATAAATAAGAGACTTCTTTTATGTATTGAGGAGAGTTGAATTAATAAAAGAGCTGAGTTTTAAGGCAAAAGCCTTGAATTAGGGTTTCGACCTTTATGCGTTACCTATTCACCATCCTCATCCCCACCGCGTGCTGCATCATTATAGTTTCTCTAATCACATGTTTAATTAGAATTATCCTATCTCCATTTCGCGTGACTGTTATATTTTTTTTGAAGGTGTTTAAGTACTATTATTTTTACACCATTTCTATATCTCTCTTTCCCGGTATAATATACTATGTATTATCTATTTCTTTTGATTTTTCCTCTACCTATTTAGTCTCTTGTAAGCACGTTATATTTATTTTTCTTCTAATCATAGTATCAACTAATTCTATTGTTTCATTTGTTAAAATTCCTATATTCCAAGTTGGTAATCTAAGCCCATGGTCCCGGGTTAACGTATTTACCCGTGCTCGTCCCGAGAAGTGTAGGAACCTTTATTCATTTTTCATCACACCCGGGCGCTCGTGTGGCGCCTCTTGCCCATTTTTTGAAATGCTTGAAGGCAAATGCAACGCATTGCTTAAAGGGGACGCCCTAACATTGACATGTAAATTCTTTAGATTCATGTTCATAGAGATTTGACGGGTTTTTTGACGTGCTGGCTGTTAACTACCTAACGCACAACTCCTCCTTTTTCTAGGCTTGGAACCGGCTGTATAACTAATAATACTCTAAGTGCTACACAGGCGGAGTTAAAAGGACAGCTCGGTACACGAAACTCTGCATCTCTGGGGTCTAGGGAGGGGGCAGACTACGATGGACCTATAGTACGCAGTCTTACATTGCATTCGCAAGATACTGTTTTCACGCCTCGAATCCATGACCTTTAGGTTACACGGCAACAGCTCTACCGTTGCATCTAGGCACCTTCATTCTTTGATTAAATTATTATATTTTTTGGACTCTTTTAATTGAGGCGAACTGAAAAGGTACATTTTCCCAATCAAAATATTAGGTATTCCAGGATTATTATTGCCGTGGTGCTCTTGGCAAATGAGAAAGTATGATACACGCTGAGTGGGTCATTCTTTGTCTCCCACCTAGCCAACAAAAATTGGTCAACATTGCACTTCTATCTCTCCATTTTAAACCCTGTCTCCTAGGGGCTGGTTTAACCATTTCAGCTCAGTTGTCCAGGAATTTGGCCTTCGGCAGTCAGCAAATGATCATACTGTATTTTTTCGACATATCTCTGCAGGTTGCATATTACTTGTTGTTTATGTTGATGACATTTTTATTACCGGTAGTGACAGTAGAGGGATTGTTGCGCTTAAATCATTTCTAGACACTAAGTTTCAGACCAAAGATCTTGGTGAATTTCAATACTTCCTAGGTATTGAAGTAACCAGGAATGCTAAAGATGTGTTCATTTCTCAGCGAAAGTATGTTCTTAATATTCTGGAGCGAGCAAGATATATGAGTACTAAAGGAGTGGACTCACCTATGGAAGTCTAATGTCAAGCTAGAGCCGAAAGGAGCGGTTCTTCCGAATCTTGAACAATATCGACGTACAGTGGGACAGCTTAATTATCTTACGACCATGACTCGTCCAGATATTGCTTATCCAGTGAGTGTAGTGAGTCAGTTTTTGTCTGATTCTCGTGTTCTCCATTGGCAAGCAGTATTACGTATTCTTCGGTACTTACACAAAAATCCAGGTAAGGAAATCCAGTTCTCTGATCATGATCATATGGGAATGGAATGGTACTCTGATGCTGATTGGGCTGGATATACATTTAACAGGAGATCCACATCTGGTTACTCTATATTTGTTGGTGAGAATTTGATTTCCTAGAAGAGCAAGAAGCAAACTGTGGTATCCCGGTCCAGTGCTGAGGCCAAGTACCGAGTTATGGCATTAGCGACTGCTGAGATTATATAGTTTCAGCAAATTTTGACAGAATTACACTTTTCACTTAGAGGCTCTGCTAGACTCTGGGTTGATAATACCTCTGCCATTTATATTGCCACAAATCTAGTCTTTCATGAGCGAACGAAGCACATTGAAATTGGATGCCACTCTATCGGTAATGAATATCAGAAAGGTGTTGTTACATTTGGTTCGATCCCTACAGGGGAACGGGTGGCTAATATTTTCACTAAATCTTTACCGGGTCCGCGTGTCTTCTATTTATGTAATAAGCTGGGCTTGTAGATATATATGCTCCAACTTGAGAGGGGTGTTAGTAGTTTATTATTATTATATTATTATTATGATATTATTATTCGGCGTGTGTAGGTGTATGATTGTAATAGTGTTATCTAAGTTTATTATAAATAAGAGCTCATCTACCCATTTGGGTATAGTTTCTCATTATTCTTTGTCTAATAATAAAAAGAAACAAGAGACTATAAAAGATTTAGGGGGAAATGTAAAATTTTAGAAGGGGCGCATTGAAAAACTAAATTATGGACCGGACCAAGTCAGCAAGCGTAACAGGAAGTGCAGTGAGGCGCATCACGAGTGAGAATCGCGCGTGAGAGGCACTTCACAAACGCTTGTGTTAAGCACATATTGCATTGGTCTAGTCAATTATGTCGAATCTCAAGTCCCATAAAAAAGTACAGACCTATTTTAAAACATAGGATTAACAGCAGTGTTAAAGCAATTGACGAGGATAATTGCCTGGCTTTTAATGTGGCTCTGCCACTAGTCTCAACAAATGACAACCATTCTAGGGAAAACATAGCACCTTTGTTTTTTTTGTTGGGGGGGAGGGGGGGATATGCTAAGTTTACAATGGCTTATATAGATGCAAGTAGCATAAGAAATAATCAGACAACAGACGCATTACCTATGGCCTATAGAGATGCATGTAGCATAAGAAATAATCACATAACAGACACATCAACTATGATATGTCATTGACAGCCTTGGCATGAAGCCAGCTTTGACTCAAAACTGTAGTGTTTCCCCTTCGGAAACAGATAAATATCATTTTAAAAGTAGCTAGTATAATAAGAAACTCATTCGTTTCACTTAGAAGGCAGCATTCAGTCCCTTAAGAAACATGGGACAGCATAACTACAAGAAGGAATGATATAAACTCACATTCAAATTGCATCCTTCATTTTCTCCATAGGTATTTTCTTTTACCTCTGTGCCGTCATTATCTGTAACAAGATAAAACTTACTAATTACAGGAACAAAATGTGCATAACTAAATGAAAACCTAAAACCACAAATCCATCCACAAAAGAGAGAGAGAGAGAGAGAGAGAGAGAGATTTACGAAAGAGAACATTCATGAATCCACAATAAGATTAAAAATTAAAAGACTTTTCTGAAACAAAAACTTGAAAATATTCTAGTTCAATATTTGTAACAAAATCAAAGAGTATCGGATAAATGCACACGTAGGAAAAATAACAATTTACTGCCAAAGGTAAAATACAAGAATGAAACAAATGTCCTCAATGCAAAAATGCCATTATAACTTCATAAAGTAAGAAACATTATAATTTCATCCATTTTTAGACGCGTACATGCAAAAAAATGTATGCATACAAGCTCAATATATGTCTTATAAACTGATTCATACACCAATAAATACAAAGAATGTGTCGTAATGATCCAGCATTAGTTTGGTTAAAAAAATGTGGAATCAATATAAGCTGAATGACTCCTATTGACGTTGGTGACAGAGGCAAAACACACGATCCCGAATATAATCCCTAAATTGCCTCATGCTGACGTCATCCTCACCAACAAAACTATTATCCTCTAAACCTTCAATCACCTTATCATTGGCAATTACATTCGACGAAGTGGCCTTCGTTGTTGCGAAGGAAGAGGTACCAACATCTATAGCTAACGTCGTCCTCCTAATAAAATTGTGCAGTGCCATAGAAGCGACTACTATTGGAGCATGAAGCATTGGGAAGTCAAATGGATGCATCTTATACAAAATTCCTCTCTATCTTCCCATATTCCAAATGTCCACTCTATACATTTAAGAAAGACGCATGAGCTTGATTAAAATACTCATTTGCCCCCTAGGCGGCTCACCACATCTAAATTCAACTTGTTGGTATTGTTCTTCTTTGTATGGGGCTAAGTACCCTTTTTTGTAAAGAGAACTCTGCATCAACCAGATAGTACTAGTACTTACATGGCACATAGTAAATAATAAAATTTACATCATTTAGTTGTTAATGTTAATTATAAAATAGCACTGTAACAAAAATATATTTTACCTTCTTGCAGGTGGGGGAATGGAATCGTGGAGTCTTACAACACATTCCAAAAAATGCAAGAGACATGCATGAAGCCTCTCCACTCAACAGATATGACAGTGAAATACAAATCAAAGTCACATACGGCCAGGATGTTCTGTGTATAACATCCTTTGCGCCCGAAACATGGCGCTGATTCGCGTCCTCGTGGTATGCATTTCACGTCTGTCTTATCTAATGCATCGATACAATCCTACGTAAAGTAGATTGAAGTTAACAAACTAAATTGCAATGAATGGATGAACGATAAAACAGAACAAAAGTGTGTCACCACATCTCAATTCTACTTGTTGGTACTATTCTCCTTTGTACAGTGCTAAGCACCCCTTTTTGGTGCATCAACCATATACTACTTACCCAGTACATAAAGTCCCAAAAATGTTGACTGGTTGATTATGGCAACAAGAATTTACCAATGGTCATGGTAAACAATTTTCTTATGCGTTGGCGATACTGCGAAACATATTCATTGAGCTTTGTGATGAACTAGTAAATAGGTATTGTTATCAGCCACTGTGTGAATGCGACTTAGATGTACTAAAGACAATTGATATGTTTATTTGGGTACTTAAATGGAAGTATAATCACAATATAGGTGAGCGCTTTCAATATTCTAGTGACACTATTTCTCGTCATGTACATAACTTATTGCCGACAATTTTCCAGTTGACTGAGGCAGAGTGCAATCCAACGTGGGATCAAAACGTTAGACACCCATAACTATATAAGGGAAGGCCATAAACTTGTGTGCCGTTGTATTGTGCAGTAATTCATTGCAATTTAATTTGTTAATTTCAATTTACTTTACCTAGGATTGTATTGGTGTATTAGATGGGACGCATGTGAAATGCATACCATGAGCACATGAGACGGTGTTATATGTTGGTTGCAAAAGACATTATACACAAAACATCCTCGTCGTATGTGAATTTAATGTGTTTCACCTTCATATCTGCTGGGTGAAAAGGCTCCATGCATGACACTTTCATTTTACAGAATATGGGGTAAAACCCAACGATCCTATTCCCCCATCCGCAAGAGGGTAAAATATATTTTTGTTCCAGTGTTATTCTACAAACATTAGCAACTAAATGATATAAATTTTATCATTTACTGTGTACCAAGTAAGTACTATCTCGTAAATGTAGGGCATCCTAACAAAAAATAGTACTTAGCACCGTACAACAGAGAACAGTATCATAAATTGAATTTAGACGTAGTGAGCCGGGGGGTGCCAACAAGTGTTCTAATCAAGCTGGCGTGTGCTTGATTAGTGTAATAGAGCGGACATATAGAATAGGGAAGTCTAGATCGAAATTTTTGTATAAGATGTATCAATTTGATTTTTCAACACTTCAGTTCCAATGGTAGCCCCTTCCGTGGCACTGTACAATTTTATTAAGAGGACGATGTTAGAAACAGATGTTAGTACATCTTGCTTTGCAAAAACAGAGGCAACTTTGTCGTCGAATGCAATTGTTGATGATGAGGAGACTAAAGGAGTAAAGGATGACGGTATTGTTGGTGAAGACGACATCGACATGAGGCAATTTAAGATGATATTTACGATCGTGTTTCACCTCCGTCACCAACGTGAGTAGGAATCATTCAGCTTACATTGATTCCAAGATTTTTTTTAAACCAAACTAACGTTGGATCATTACGGCATATTACTCATATTTATTATTGTATAATTCAAATGTTTATATAAGACATATGTAGAACTTATATGTGGAAGTTTTTCACATGTACGCGTAAAAAAATAATTGAAGTTATAATACATCTTTCTTTATGAAGTTATAATGGCATCTTTGGATTGAGGACATTTGTTTCATTCTTGTGTTTTCCCTTTGGCAGCCAATTGTTGGTAGGAAGGGATGTTAGCGATAGCAATGTGCATTATTACTCTTTTTTCTTTACAATCATGCATGAGCTAACAAAACCAATTCCAACTAGATAACAAATGAACCCATCCATTAGAAAACGAGATAAATAACCAAATTTTCGTTTGGAGTCTTTGCACCAATTTCCATCAAACCACTATAACAGGGGCTCAAAGTTGTCCACATGAAGCTACCGGCCATTGAAGGTGTGCATTAGCAGTTGTGGGACCAATGTAGGAGTTCACACAGACAAGGGTAACATTGTCCATTTTGTGCCACACAAAAAAGACAAAAAACTAATTTTTTACTGAATGAACCAAGACCAAAAAAGTTAGCATAAAAGCTAATTTGTTGAACAACTTATTTTAAAACTCAATTTAGCTTTTTGGCTAAAAATGCAACAAAAGTTGGCTTTTAAGCTACTTACCAATCGAGCCCAAAAGCTACAAAAGAACAATAATTCTACGAAAAAATGCAAAATTACAAGTCACACACAGTTCCCCGATAACATTGCACAATGACAACTTCAAAGAGCAGGGACCTTCCTATTAATGTTAGAGCCTTTATAATCAAATTAAATCTTGTGAGTAATAGAAAACGGAGCCACCCAATCCACAAACACCCCTGAAATATTTTAGAAGAAAGACATAGGGCAATGTAAGAATAGATTGTTTATCATTTCCACATTCCTTAGGTCAATGTAAGAATAGATTGTTTATCGTTTACTCATTCCTTCTACGTACAGCACACCAATGTGGAATTAATAGATCTCTACAGCAGGTCGTTGTATTGAGTTTATTGCGAGCTATACACCAGACGTTAAGGTGCACACTGCACACATGCAGTCTGAAGCAGTATGAAGCAAGAAAATGTGATGGTACTGGTAAGTCACCTTCTCCCTCGGCTCACCAGCTATTTTTTGTATTTTTTATTCTAATTAGGACTTCCGCTATCTAGCCTCATTACCTATCTTCTATCTTGCTGCAAGCCCATCTCTTGCATAGATTGATTCACTATAATGGGGTTGGTCATCACATTTGGATCATCAACAATCATATCAAGAACTTATAAGAGAACTATCCCAATGAAAGAAGAGTCAACACTCTTTTATCAAAAGCTTCACACCTCATAGAAGCACCATCACAAATGGATGACAAAAGAAGCCAATTAATAAAATTGCTGATCATTAAGATTTATAAAAAAAAAGTCAAAAAATTCAAGAAATGCGTGCAAAATAAGACGAAGGCATAGAAGTAACTAAGGCACTATGAGAAGTAGCCAAAATCTTGAGTTACACGTTTGACGAAGACATACAATTTTCCGAACTAACTACATGAAAATCCTAACCATTGTCATAAATCTCATAATTAATTTAAATTTTCGAGTACAATAAAGAGCCTCGTACGAAATCACCATTGCTAGTTTCCAACTAAGATCGAATTATTGGCTATAATGTTTCTAGCGGTAAGACCCCCATATTCTTTGGAAGATAAATCACATCTCAATTGATTAAACGGTCCTTCTTTCCCTCATCATTGCCTTCAAACAAAATCTCCCAGAATTATACCCCAGCGGTAGTGCCAAATGTTTCAAAGGCAAAGACTTTAGCCTTCTCAAGAATCAAGCATTGCCCTATTGTTCCGATGGAGAGAAAATCCAACTTACTTTGCATAGTCCTCTGCCTGAGCCTACCCCATGATAGCATACTATCTTCAAGCTTGGCAATCTCTTCATAGAGAGCCAATGAATGCTTGGGGAAAAAACTAGGCCTTCCAAAACCTCTTTTTCATCAAAAGATTATTATCTGATTTCACTTTCAATAACCTCTTCCCTCCTTGTATAACTGGGAAAGCTAACCCATGTTTTGGTAGTCCCCCAACATCCTTTGCACATAAGTTGCTACCAGTCACATCCTCGAGGACCAAACTTCGTAACAAAATATCAGCAGCTCCGAAACTGTAAATCTCCAAATATCACATCGCAAGATGTAAGATGATTCCAATCCCCTACATAATCTCTAACACCATTTTGGTAACGTATTCCTCATGAATTCAATATCCACCACTCAACTACTGTGACATTATGCAGCTCACCAGTTGGCATTTTCACAAACTTATGTTGCCAGTGGATTACCACGAGGCTGCACATTACAAAGGATGCAATGCAGCCAGCTGAAGTTTAGGGCCATAACATAACCTAATCAACCAACCTTCTTGTCGCCAACTAGCCAAGCTTAAGCTCATGAACATAAGTTATATGAATCTTGACTGAGGATCAATCAGGTTAGGTTGGCCGACATTTCACAGTCTTGTTAAAATTTCTACAGGTGTGGCTTCGCTAGACTGATCGTGCAATCCATCAACTGAGATTCTTTAGAAAACAAACTAAAATTCATGGGTTATGGCACCACATCATAAAATCTATAAGTTACACAAAAAGGGGGAAAAATAAATAATACAAGAAGTTAGTTGTAAGATAACATTATATTGGAGGGAAGTCTACATGTTTAGTAAACAAAAATTTGCATTCTGATAAATAAACAAAAAAAAAATACACAAAAAATTGCATCATACTCAAAAACTACATATATGCTTCGAAAAGAATAAGCTATTTAGCACTCAAAAGACTATAAAGTATCAACCCCTTCATCCAAATAGAATAAAATAAAATTGAAGTTAATATCAACCCCAAAATTATAAACCAAAACTCATGAACATACATGAGAAATGTCCCAAATTTTGATGAATTCATATTGCCATAATAGCAACACATGCAGAAAAAAATCCCAAAACAATCACATTACAAACCAAAATCCTGTCCACAATTCGTAGGGGATAAAAAAAGGTCGAGTTGCCAGTAGCCTAGATTTCAAAACCCTAGCTTGAAAATGCATGTCCGTATATATATATGACTCACCGTGATCTTCGGCGGTTGAGGCAGCTGTGAAAGGTGATTTGGAGAAGAAAGAAGGGAGGATTCTGGTGGCGCCGTCAGCGATTAAGCGGCAGGCGGGATCGACGAGCCTCGACAACCAGCCGCCGTCGCGACGTTGGGCCGGGGTCATGGATTGATTCGCCGGCGGACGGTCGTATGGGGTCGCCGGCGCCTTCCGTGTCGCTGGCTTCTTGAACTTCCCGCCGGCACCCCTATCTCCTGCTCCGTATAGCCCCGACGGCGACGCTTGTTCCCGCCCCATTCTCTCTCTACAATCTCTCTCTCTCTCTCTCTCTCTCAGGCTTTTGGTCACTTCTTTCTCTTTTCTTTTTCAAGCTCTATAGACCGAAAAAAAACAGTGTCGAAAGAGTTAACGTTAAAGTTTTGTTCCATTTTCATTTACTTCACTTCAATTCGGGAATTTCTCCGGGATGAGTGAATTTTGCAAGGGTAATTTTAAATACGCTAATGTTATTTGTCCCAATTGTTATACCGATTTAGATGACCGAAATTGATGTCCATCAAGGTTTCATATAAGAACATTATAAAATAAAATCAGATTAAGTATGGCACAATATTATGGTCTTTTGAATATTTTGTTTTATAAAAAATTATTTATTTTATCGTATTAATTAATTTTATTATTTATATAAGAAATTAAGTTAATTAAATATTTATAATTATATGACCTAATTATATTTATTTATTACTATTTTTTATAAAATTATATTATTATTTATTTATATTTTATTCATATTTTAACAAGCGTGATCTACTCACATAGTTATTAATGTTCAATTAATTAAATCTTTTTGCACAAAAAATCTATTTAATAAAAATTACATAATAAATAATTTCGATTATGAAAATATATATGAAAAAAAGTAATACTAAATGTCGCAGTTAAGTTTTTTCATTTTTTAGTTTACAATTTAAAAAAACTAAAAAAATTATCAAACCCAAAAGCATCTAGCCTTTCACCTTTTTTGTAAAAAGTGAATATGAACAAAATTATGTGTACTAAAAAATATAATTGAAGAAAAAAATTACTGAATAATTTTTCAAAAGCATTGAAAGTGCGTAAAAAAATTTTACAAATGAGGACTTATGTGTCGAGAAAAATTAATTACATCGATAATTTTGGTATTATTTAAAAAATTAATAAATGGTTTAAAATTATTTTAATAAAACTATACTAATTAATATAAAAAATTTATTTTTTAAAAAAAATTAGAACTATTTTAAAATTTAGTATGAAAATTTTGTTATTCATAATATGAGAAACTTTTCATACATATTTTTTTTCATTTTTTCATTTCTAGATTTAAATGAAATGAGTAATTTGTTAATAAGAAATTTCTCAAACTTCTCATATATAGTATAAGAACATTTTTATACATATTTTTCTTAATTTTGTCGTTCTTAATTTTAAATGAAATGAGTAAGTTATGAATGAAAAATTTCTCAGTATAATTTTTTTCATGTATAGGAATCTTCTTATACATATTTTTTTAGTTTTTTTATTTTTAGTTTTAAATGAAATGAGCAAACTATGAAAGTAAAAATTTCTAACTATAATTTTTTTATATATAAGAAACTTCTCATACATATTTTTTTTAATTTTATCATTCTTAGTTTTACATGAAATGAGCAACTCATAAATTTGTTTTTAGTGAATTTTTAAAATTGTTAACTAAAATAATTATATTTTTAAATTCGTTACATTATAAAGAAAAAAAAACTAAAAAATTTAAACCGATCAAAATTTAATAAGTTAGGACTTATGTAAGTTTTTACTTTAACAGTATATTAGAAAAATTCTTATTTTTTGTAAATTTTTTCATAAGTCCTAATTTATTATTAAATATATATACATATATGTACTGTTATATAAAACAAAACGTTGTAGTTGTTTAACTCTAAAAATTCTATCCTGAATTTTTAAGAATTTTAAATATTTTTTTATTAAAAAATTATGTGGTGCAATATGATTGGTCCAAATTTCAATTTTGAAACCTTTTAAATTTGAAATTTATATAATCTTATCCTCTCTTGATTGAAATTACTATTTTTTCAAACCATATTTGAACCAAAATTATATGTCACAATTGAATTGATTTAAATTATTTAGTTCTTTTCAAATTTAAAATTTAATATAAACTTATCATTTATTGATTTAGATTACTATTTTTCCAACTACAATTTTGAACAAATAAAAGTGACATAATTGATTGCTCTAACATTCAATTATTATGAATTTTGATTTTGTTGGTCCAATTTAATAACCTTTCAAATTGTAAAATTTATTTAATACTAAAAATATCCAATAATTATATGTTACTACTTACTGGACCAATTTACTATATTTTTCAAATTTTTAAATAATGTAGAATAATTATCTGTTACAATTTAATTGTTCAACTAACTATCTATTCAATATTTGAAATTTATCTAATTTGTATAATCCGAATTTAAGTTTTTTTAATACTAAAAAATTGTGTGCTCCAATTTTATTGATCCAACGTACTATCTTTTTAGTATTCTTTATTATATTTTGTAATTATATATTTTTAATATTTTAATTTTATTAGTCCAAATTAACATTCTGTCAAATTTAAATTTTATTCTATTATAAATTATTTTTTTTTGAACGTCTAAACTTATTTCTTGTTATACTAAAATATTATGCATTCAAACTTCTAAATTTAATTATGTTGCTAAATTTTAAAAACCCGAAGACTTGGTCAATTTTTATATGGGTTATTACCTTTTTATTTTATATATAATCTTTTGTTAATAAAGTGCAAATGGTTAAGTGAGACACAATCAAGAAACTTCATGAAAATCTATTTAAAAAAATAGTGGCGAAAAATCTTTAAGAAGTTTTATATATGGTTTGTGAACATTAGGATATTAGCAACTCTAGAAAAATATTACATGAGTGGCGGGAAGATGAGAATCAACTCTAGAAAAATATATGGTTTGTGAATATTTAAAGAAATAAAAGATAAAAAAATGAATTAATTAAATTTTAATCCTATTTAAAAAGGTTGCAAGAGTTTTGGTCCTACAACTATTTGTGTTTAGGGTTTAATCTTTTTTTAGAAGTTAATAATTTTTTTTCTCTAAAATATCTCTTATTAACTGGTGTAAATGTCCATATAATTCTTCTTAATTTTATGATACATTTGCATATGAGAGCATTGACCTATTAATCACTAACGAGTTTTATGGAAACAATTTTAATTCCTCTTCATTTTAACCATCATATACATAACTGAATAAGATAAAAATAAATCATTAATTTGGTTCTAGATATTCATCAATAATTGGGATGTAACTTCCTTTTTTTGATTAGGATATTAGCATTCAACACTGCCTCTCCTCCACCGCCCCTCTTCCACCGCTTTCTGCTCTTCCTCCTAGGCCACCCCTCTTCCGTCGGCTCCTTATCCTCCGCCGTCCCTCCTCCTCGTCCTCCGCTTCGCCGTCCTCTGCTTGTTAACTCTGTCTCTCCCTCTCTCTGTGATTTGCATAAGATTTGATCCTCCACTACCTCTCTGACATGGTGTTTCTAGCCCAACACCACATCTTTTTCTTTTTTTTCTCCACCAACAATAATATTTTTTGATACACATTTTTTATATGATCAGTGTGCAACTGATACGATTATCAATTATAAATTCTGTGTTGAACAATTTTGAAAGCACTTATCTATTGAACACTGATACAATTATCAATTACATATTATTGTTAAATGCACACAGCTTCCATAAATCACTGATACGTTTTATCAATTTAAAACTATATTATAATAAGATATTGCAATATATACTTAATACTGATAAATGTATCAGTGGTATATGCGTATTGAACTGGAGTTGAAATGTCTTTGTAGTTTATGTTTTTTATGAAAATATTTTCACTAACCATTAATAAATGTATCAATGGTCACATTCGGTTGCGATGAGTTGAAACATATATCAAAACTAATAATTTTGTAAATTTAGAAATATATCAAATTTATGTGCATAGTAAAATAATTTTGAAAATGTATCGTTTGTATGTGTTATGGCGGGTTGCTTGATTTAAGGGATACGCCATCTTTAAAATTTTTTTGGAAAGAATTCAAATTTGGAGAGAAAGATGGAGAGAAAGATTGCTTGATTTAAGAGATACGTCATTTTTTTAAAAAATTTAATAAAATTTCAAATAAGGAGAAATAATATATTTAATAAGAATATATTAGACATAATAAAATAATTTTAAATCTGATAAGACCTGATCTATTAAAAAAATGTTTCGACTAAATCTAACATTACTATAAAAAACATGATTAAATCCAAAAATTTTCTAAAAAATTAGAATAAATTAAATATTGAGAGCGATTATAAAATTTGAAAGTGCTAACAAAATTTTTAAAAAAAGCTCTTAGTATACAATTTATAATATTATTAAAAACATTTAATTATAAAGTTTAAAATAATATTATAAAATTAAAAAAAAAAGATTTATATTTTTTTTGTCAATCAACAAAATATATCATATTAAATAACCTTTTATTTTATTTGTATAAGTTCTGATTTGATTTTTTTTTTTAATTTCTTGTGGGGGTAATGATTAACACTTACAAGATCATATATAATTTTTTTAATTACATGTAGGGTAGCTAAACAAGCATTCTTAATGATATCTCTTCAGTTGTTTTATAGTCGTGTTTTTATTAAAATGGTTAGATTTTAAATTGCAAGTTGTATTTAATTAAATTGTATAACTTTTTAAAAATTATTTTAAACTTATTTGAGAGTTATTAAATATCTAAATAATATATGTAATATTTTTTATTTTTATTCAGTACACAGCGCGGGTTAGTTGCTAGTACATGTACATATGCAAAGTAAAATATATCCATGCCGGTGCTTCTTCCAATAGCTTCTCAGGATCCCGACACAGAGCTCGGTGATGAAATTCACCGTGTTGCTTTCGCAATTGTCCCAGAAACCGTAAAGCATAAACATTTTCATTCATAGTTGCCAAAACACTGAAGAAAACCAGCTAGACAAAAAGTATATACATATATATACCACCTTCATCTTTATTCTTATTGAAAATGTATGAACAAATCATCTCAAATTCTGACTTTGCGCATCTCGAGTCAATTCGCAAACATCTTCTTGATGATTCTGACATCTCTGTAATTTTTCCAATCACTAGTTCGTGCACTGAACCGCTAGTGTCGCAATTGACAGACTTGGTTAATTTTTCGATCATATTTTTTGAGAGCTATAGCATTATTCTTTTAAATATATACACAACATTTCGTAACATATCCATTATATTTTTTTTATCAATGTAAAATTATCATTGTGGACAAAACGTGAATAATTTTTCTCCCTAAGTCTTAACATCCCTCCTCATCCATCACTTAGCCACCAACGGTCGATGCCAGCAACCCCTCATTACCCTCTGCGAGTTTTATTGGCCCTCCCGCACCATTTCTCATACCTCGCAGCCACTCCTCGTCTTGTGCATAGCATGCCACCTCCCCTTATGTCATTTGATCCATCTCCTACACACACACGCGCGCGCACACACGCACACACTCTCTCTCTCTCTCTCTTCCACGACCCCGATCTCCCTCCCAACCTCCCTCTCTCTCATAGCTACTCCCTCCCTTATCCATTCAATGCAAATCCTTATAACCCCAAATCTAAGATTTATAGGTGAAGAAATTGAGAAAAAAAAATAACTGTATATTTTCTGTATGTTGAAATTGTATAATATATGACCTATTTATAGGCGAATAGGGATAAACAATAAAGGAAATCAAATTAGAATAAAATCAATCTAATCAATCTAATCAATCTAATATTCTAATTAATCTAATATTCCAATATTCTCCCTCAAACGCGATATGACGAAGTCAGCTGAAGTTTGGAAATTAGAGCACGAAGGCAACCAGGAGGATGAGATTTTGTAAAAAGGTCGGCAAGTTGATCTTCAGAAGAGACAGATTGGAGGTGTAGGGTGCCCTTCTGAAGGTGATGTCGGATGAAGTGACAGTCAATTTTAATATGTTTGGTGCGCTCATGAAAGATGTCATTGTGAGCAATCTGGATGGCGCTCCGATTATCACAATAAATAGGAGAACTAAGTGTCTGAGAAGCACCCATATCTGTCAAAAGCCACCGCAACCATAAAAGTTCAGCTGTAGTATCAGCAAGAGCACGGTACTCAGCCT
>JAOTRH010459522.1:0-28847 GCA_034768845.1 Heliamphora exappendiculata | reverse complement strand
TTGCAAATTTCAAGGGCATTCTTAAAAATTTTCTTAATTTTCTAAAATTTTTCTTGAATTTATAAGATTTTCTAAAATTTTTCTCAAATTTATAAGATTTTCTAAAAATTTCTAGGGTTTTCTTACAACTTTTCTTAATTTTCTAAATTTTTTAAAGAATTTTACAAGATTTTCTAAACATTTCTAGGATTTTCTCAAAAAATTTTAGAATTTTCTAAATATTTCTAGGATTTTTTTAAAATTTTCTCAAAATTTTTCTTAAGTTTATAGGATTTTTCTTAAATTTTCTAGAATTTTCTAAATATTTCTAGAATTTTCCTCAAATTTCTAGAATTCTTTTCAAAATTTTCAAAATTTTTCTAAAGATTCCCAAAAATAAAGAAAAAAAGAAAAAATAAATAAAAATTCTTCAAGTTTTTAAGATTTGCCCTAATTTTCTAAGATTCTTTCCAAATTTTTTAAGGTTTCCAAAATTTTTCAAAAATTTCCTAGATTTTCGAAAAAAAATTGCCCCAAGTTTTAAGACTTTTGACAAAATTGTCTAGGATTTTGATAAAAATTACCCATTTTAGTTTTGTATACCAAAATAAAATATAAAAAAAAACAAAAACAAAAAAAAACAAAAAATCAGAGCAAAGATTCCCCCATAGATTTATGTTTTTATCAAAATAACGAAAACTTAAGCCTTTTATTTTAAGATTTTCTCTAAAATAAGCGCCTCTTTTTGTTGGTTGTTTAAAAGATTCTAGTTGTCCATATTGTTTTGATCTCCATTGCATAGGTACCTAAGCTAAACTCAAATTTCAATCATTATTCATCAATCAACATCCACATCAAAATCATGCGACGCATCAAAAATAAATCATCATCAATCACATCATATGGGGAATCCTAAAAATGCGTCTACGTTTGATATTCCATGCTCTGCTATTGAAACAAGTAGGAATAGGGTACCTATCGATGGGCGTCGACGAGACATATGATGGTCGGGCTCCCGCAATAGAATGTCGGTCGCAACTGCATTGGCCGGGGGCTCATTGCTTCTCAAGCCACGTGGAACCGCTCGATGAGGTAATGGATCGTACGTGTGCGGGTTCAAAGTTGCCGGATGACCGTCTCCAGCATCAGCAGCTGCCTGAGCATCAGCAGCTGCTCGTGCCTCTTCCTCAGCAACCCGGCGGGAGGCACGCTCCGCCTTAAGAACAAGGGCATCCATCGCAGCGGCGGGCTGCGTGGAAGTAACCCCACCAGCAGGAAGGCTAGTGGGCATACCCTCGAGAGTACCCAGGGAAGAGCTCCCAGTAGTAGCGGGACCCCGTCGTGCCCCAAGGTCATCGTCTCCCTGACCCTGACCCGCCATAAAGAGAAAAGGGATCACAAACAGAAGGGTGAACATCATGTGACAAAGTAAGGTTCTCACAAGGAAAAGAAAAGGCTAAGGAAAGTGAGAAAGTAAGGGGGGAGATGAGAGAGAGTCTGAGAGCGTGAGAGAGCTAGAGAGAGAATGGGAGAGTGAAGAATGAGCCACACCTGCACGCCTCAAAGGGCCTTATGCGCGCCAGGAGTTGGCGGTTGCCATCTTCAATGTTAGCGGCCGCCGGGTTTTTCAAAAGTTTTATGGCAACCGCCAGGTTCAAGGGGATCTTATCGGCGACCGCCACTTTCGAGGGGTTTGGGTTTGGCGACCGCCAGGTTGTCAAGGGTCACGTCATGTCAGTATTTCATTATGGTATTTTGGGTTTTTTAAGGGACCGTTTGGGCATGTGTTTTGTTTGTTTTATTATTATTTTATTTAGCATTTTTGTGCGCACTTTATTAGCAAAAATAATCTAAATAAAAAAAATAAAAAATAAAAAACAAATAAATAAATAAATAAAATAAAAAATAAAAAATAAAAAAAAAAGATGAAAAGAGAAAAATAATAATGCATAAATAAATTTTCCTTATGGTGAGTTATTTAGTATACATTTAAAAAAATAATTAGTGTACATCTTTAACAATTACAACTTAACAATACTGTTAATTGTTATAACAATGCACCTACATTTATGTGAATGTGATAATCAATATTACATTTCACATTTAAGTTAAACGATTATTTTTCCTTTATCTTGTTTTGCTAGTATTATTTTAATTTTCTTGTATTAGTATTTACTTTTTGTTCCTTTTCTTTTAGTTAGGTTAATATCTTTTTCTAGCATTTATGTTTCTATCTCTTTTCTTGTCCTTGTAATATAGCTTTATTTTGTTTTCTTTATTTCAATATAGCCTTAATTTCCTTTTTAAGTGCTCCATTTTTTTCTCAATAGCTTAATAACATTTTCTACCATTTTCATTTTAGTATGTTTTTCTTTATAAACTTTTTTTTTTCTTATTTTTCTTTAAAATTTCAAATTTCTTTTTGTTATAAAATTTTCATTTTATTTTCTTTGTCAATAAGCTTTCTTTTAGTATAGAATTCGCATGCATCTTTTTACATTTAGTTTTTGCCTCCAATGATTAGTTTAGTTTATTTTTAATTATGCATGTTTTAGTTACTTCCTTTAGAATGCATGTTTAGAATAGTTTAGTTTATTTTATTAACAATTCATGTTTAGCTAATTTTAGCATTTTTAACCATATTTTTATTCTTTTATACAAACCATGCTAGTTTAGTTTATTTTTGCGAATATTGCATGCGTGTGTGCTCCATGTATCATTTAGTTAGAAATTGCATGCCGTAGGCCTTAGGATTTTATCCATTTATTTGCTCTAATTTTGAGTGTTATGCATATGTTTTATGTATTTTTTATACTTAATTTTGAATGTTCTCCGTTTGCCTATATTTTCTTTATTTGTATGCATTTGAGAAATTTTATTAAAGAACCAATGATGATTAGTAGAGGCCAACCTTTTGGTTGGGCGAACGGGATGCCTAACACCTTTTCCGATTTGTACATTAGCCCTCAAACCCTGTTTTCTTTGGTTAACGTTTTCAAAAGTCAGTAGCTATTTTTGTTTTTCTTAGTTTTTTCTCAAAAACTAAGTGGCGACTCCGTTTTTAATAAAAAGGAATTTTCAAAATTTGGTTTTCAAGGTGTTCAAAATATTTTCAAAATGCCATTTGAATTCCCTTATTTTCGACCCCTAAATCCCAAAGCCACACAGGGACTTGAGGATCCACATGAAAATGTACGTGAGAATTTTGTCGCCAACGGGTATCAGTGACTAGTTGAAAGGCAAGCTTTTCCAGCGATCTTTGTCTGGAGCCGCTTAGAAATGGCTTCTGTCTTTAGATGCTGCAAAGACAAGATCGTGGGAGGACATTGCTACTGTATTTGTCAATCAGTACAACTACAACATCCAACTCGATGTCACCACTCGGGAACTTGAGACAACTCGACAGGAGGCCAAAGAATCTTTTGTTGTGTTTCTAACAGGTGGAAGGCTTAGGCGATGACAAATCGACCAACTGAGAAGGAGCAAGGAAGAATGGTTGTGAAGAACCTACCGCCGCAGTTCTGCAAGTATCTGATCACAAAGCCATTGATGACATTTGAGTAGGTTTTCGATGCTGGGGTACAGATAGCGGATGCTCTGCAGTTTGGGGATATTGAGAAGGGAGAACCGAGTTAAAAAATTATCCAAAAATTGTATGCCAATAATCAAAATAATGCAACCAATACCGTAAGCCGAAGTTATGAAGTAAACTTGTTGAAACCTAACCCGAATCAGGCAAGCTCGTCCACTCAGTCGACAGTCCAAAATTCACCTTGAAATCAAAAGAGAACCTTCACCTAACTCACTGTACCTTTAGCATCCATCCTTAGCTGTCTGATTGAGAGGGGTCTTCTGAAGCCTTTGGAGCTGACCCCGCCCCCAAATCCTTTGCCACCTAGATATAACCCTACCCAGTACTGCACCTTCCACCAAGGGCACAATTATTTAACTAACAATTGCATGAGGTTTCAGCATGAGATTTAGGACTTGATAGACAACAAGGTGATTCCTCCACCGACTATTACTTAGAAACCGAATGTCACCACCAACCCTCAGCCGAACCATGCGAATCTACAAAATGTGCATGTCGTTGAAAGAGAGTCAGAAGGATTCGATCCCATGAAATTCATAGTCTCTACAACAGAAGCCAAGCAATTATAGTTCTGCCGTCTGGTCCAGATATACTGTTGCTTGACGACCTTATTCAGGATCTAATAGATGATGATTTCGATAATTTTTTGATCTTTATCGTCCACGAGGAGGAAGTTCCTCCCCTGTCTATAGTAATGATGAGAAAAATGAAAAAATCAAACGACTGTGGGAAGATCTGGCCCTCTTTGAGGCATTAGATGATTTGGAAGAGGCAAGAATCGACATCAAATGGCACGTCGCAACTGTCTTGAGCCATGATATAGCCTGGTATCGAGGGGCAATTTGGTATAGGGAAGCCAACCCGAGCTTTGAAACGGAAGACACAGGAAAAATAGTATTAGAAGTAGGAGAGTCCTCTAAGGAGAAAGACGGAGAATTTTCAAAGGAAAAGAATGTTGACAGTGAGAACAAATAGGAAGAGAATCCGCCAGTCAGTATGGAAGCTGAGGAGAAGAAGGAACAGAAAGAGGAAAGTGCTCCCCAAGTGAATTTGTTGAGAACCGCAAATCTTATGTTTAATCCTTCCATACACATTGTTCCTCTCCATGAGCCAAAATCGAGGACACCTCTACCCGAGGGACCTATCTCATGTTTTCTCGAATGGGATTATCAAGAAGAGAACGACATGTGGGCGTTGGAAGAGGTCGAGCAAGAATTCACGGATGTAGAATAGGATGAAGGAGAGAATGTGCCGAAATGGCATCCGATTGCTGAAGAACCATATGACCATGGAGGCTTGTGGGAACCTTGGGGCCCTCCTTCACAATACGGTTATGAAGACCCATTTGACGAAGTATCACTACCATAACTTTTTGAGTTGGAGGCCAAAATTGGTGAAGAGTCTGATTGGTTTTTGCAAAATATAATAGGAATTGAGGAAGACTTCTGATGATATGATGGAGAGAAAGATAGCACAGAAAATTTATGGGCCTTTCGAGAGAAAGGGTGTCTGGTGGCCGAGATTCGGGAAGTGGTTAACTAGTTTAAAGGACTATGGGAGTCCGAAGAGCAAATAGAATAGAAAGGCAGAATAATGAAGAGGAAGATGCAGACCGATTGGTTGTAATGCTCATATCTGAGAAATAGTCCAGTGTTATCGCCTTCAGTGACAGGGATTTTTCAACAGATGGGTCATCCCACAATAAGCCATTGCATTTAACCGTAAAATGTCTAGGGAAATGGGTACCGATTATTTTGGTCGATAACAGTTTTGCCCTCAACGTATGCCCGCTGCGAACTACTTACTGCCTAGGATTGAAGACGCAAGACTTTAAGCCGAGTGCACAGGGGGTACGAGTGTATGATAACACGCGAAGAGATGTCTTGTGATTGGTGACTTTCGCTATAACAATGGGGGCTTTCGAAAGCGAAGTTGAGTTTCATATCCTTGATGTACCAGCATCATCCACGCTGCTGCTGGGAAGGCTATAGCTGCACGACCCGTCAATTAGAGTAGTCCCATTCACCTCACACCAAAAGGTAAAGCTGATCAAAGATGGAATAACTATCACTATACCAGATGAAACTAGCTTATTAACCCTGTTCAGTGCTGCCACCCCACTTCTTGAGATCCAACACGGGGAGGAGAATTTCTTGTTAAACGGGTTTGATTTTGACGAAATCAAGGCCGTACAAGTTCTGATGAATGATGAGGGGAGCTATGTGAATCCAAGGGATATAGCCATGATGAAGAAAATGTCCTACTTTTCAGGCATGAGATTAGGTAAGCATCTGCAAGGGATTTCGGAGCCGATCCCGGTGAATCACAATCGCCATGGTACAGACTGAGATACAAGCCAGAACAGGAAAAATCAAGCATGGGGAAGTATGGGCTGACACTGAATGGCTGTTTCATCAAAAAAGGGGACGATTTCCCTTATTGTGGGTTCTTTGAACCATGGATAGAAGAGAAGACCTACAAGAAATTTCCAGGGCTGGAGATCTTTTTCAGCTGTTAACTATCTGACAGTGATGAAGAGGCTAAAATTTGGAAGATAGGTTTCAATGAAAAGACGCTGTCAGATTGGGCAGATCTTTGTGAAAAAAGAGATATGGGGTCTTTCTTCAATGAAGAGATGGCCCAAGTGCGTATATGCAATGATGATGAAGACGCAGATGTGCTGATGATGGAAGCTGATGTGCCTGCGGATCACACCTCACTTATCAGGGATGCAACTAAAATGGAAAAGAGTCAGTCTTTTGAGTCTTTTAGTATGCATGATGTAACAAGTGAGTTGGAGTCCAAGTCTGTTGAATATGTCTTTGCCGAGTTGGTTAACGCTGAGTCCACTGGGAATGCATCTGTTAGCATTATGAGCCCTTTATGTTTTGGGTCTCAGGATGTAACCTCTTTTGAAATCAATGAAATGAAATCAGACTTTGCGGTGCCTCAAGTATTTTGTCTTGATTCCGACGATTTTAACGAATTTGAGGAGGATATCCCCCAAGAATTAAAATTTTTAATTGAAAAGAAAGAAGAAATGCGAGCTAAACTTGCAACTTAAGAAACTATTTTAATAAATCTCAATAATGAAAAAGATCCACAAACGGTTCAAATTGGTTCCACACTGTCTTTAGAAGAACGTGAACAATAATCTTTTTATTAAAGGAATTTAAAGATGTTTTTGCATGGTCCTACGAAGATATGCCTGACATAGACCCCAATATTGTGCAGCACCAAATTCCTTTGTACCTCGATGCCAAACTCGTCAAGAAAAAGCTGCGAAAGATTAGGCCAAATTGGGCACACAAGATCAAGGAAGAAGTTATTAAACAAATAGACGTTGAATTTCTCATGGTCATAGAGTACCCGATATGGGTTGCTAATATCGTCCCGGTACCAAAGAAGGATGAGTGGATCCGAGTATGTGTTAACTTCTGGGATTTCAACAGGGCTAGTCCAAATCATGACTTCCCTCTCCCCCATATAGATGTATTGGTAGACAACACCGCCAAGAACGCGCTCTTGTCTTTTATGGACGAATTTTCAAGGTATAATTAGATTCTGATGGCTCCAGAAGAGCAAGAAAAGATTACCTTCATAATGCCTTGGGGTACCTACTATTACAGTGTCATGCCGTTTGGACTGAAGAATGCAGGAGCAACCTACCAAAGGGCTACAACCACGTTGTTGCACAACATGATACACAAGGAAGTGGAAGTATATGTGGATGACATGATCGTGAAATCCAAAACTTGGGAAGGACACGTCGCCGAACTAAGAAAATTCTTCGAGCGGATCAGAAAGTACAAGATGCGCTTGAACCCTCAGCAGTGTGCCTTCGGAGTTATAGTAGGAAAGATGCTCGGATTCATGGTCACACAATGAGGCATAGAGGTAGACCCATCAAAGATCAATCCCATTCTCGAAATGCCTCCCCCGAAGACCGAGAAGGACGTAAGGAGCTTCTTGAAAAATGTTCAGTTCATCAGTCGATTCAGTGCTAAACTAACCACTACATGTGAACCCTTATTGCAACTCTTGAAGAAAGGAACCAAGTTTTAGTGGGATTAGCAGTGTTAGGACGCATTCGAAGCCGTACAGAAGTATCTTCAAAATCCTCTAGTGTTATCGCCATTAGAACCCGATAATATTTTGATACTATACCTATTAGTGGCTGATTCAGGAATGGGGTGTATGCTCGCACAGAAAGATAAAGCCAAGGTTGAAAGAGCTGTTTATTAATTGAGTAGGAAGATGACCAAATGCGAACGACGGTATACGCCTTTGAAAAAAACTTACTGGTAGTCTGGGCATCTAGAAAGTTATGCCATTACATGTTAGCATACTGTGTTGTTCTAATATCAAGGATGGACCCGCTCAAATACCTTTTTGAGAAACCAGTATTGACAGAAAAGTTGGCCCGGTGGTTACTGATGCTAGCCGAATTTGATTTGTAGTATGTCACGAGAAAATCAGTAAAAGGGAGAGCCGTTGCGGAGTTCTTGGCCAACCACCCTATCAACGAAGAAGAAGAGCCTGAATTTGAGTTTCCTGATGAGCTGGTGCTGAAGATTGAGTATGATCTGTGGACCCTCTTTTTCGATGGAGCCTCAAACCAATACGGTTACGTGATAGGGATACTCCTTATCACTCCCAATGATTCTTATATCCCTTTGGCTTTTAAGTTAAGTTTTGAGGTCACTAACAATAAGGCCGAGTACGAAGCTTGCTTAGTCGGATTAGAAGCCGCCTTGAAAGTAGGGGCAAGAAAGTTAGAGGCTATAGGAGACTTAACTCTGGTCGTATCCTAGGTAAAGGGAGAGTGGAAGGTTAAAGAAGAAAAGCTTGTTTAGTTTCACTGAGAGCTTGAGGTAATGATTTCATGCTTTGAAAGCGTGGTGTTCACTCATGTTCTGAGATTGTAGAACAAACTGTCGATGCCTTGGCTGCTCTGGCATCGATGATAGACATACCACCCGGGATAAGGATGAGGCCTTTGAAAATTAAACAAAAGGATGCACCAACAATTAGAACATCGCTATTACCCAAGAAGCCAATGACAGACTACCATGGTATCACGCATTTGAAATTTCATCGAGAAGGGAGAATATCCGAGTTGAGCCAGTAAAAAGGACCAGAATGCTACCAGGAGACTCGCCGCACAGTTTGTGATATGTGAAGAAAAACTGTATAAAAGAGGATATCTGGGAGCCAATAAGCTTTGTGTTGACACAGAAGAGGGACATGAGGTGATGAGGTAAATTCGTAGAGGAGTTTGCGGACGTCACATGAGTGGGATGATGCTGGATAAAAAAGTCATGCGCCAAGGATATTTTTGGATGACCATGGAAATGGATTGCCATCAGTTCGTCCGAAAGTGCCGAAAATGCCAGATCCACGCAAACCGCATGTATGTACCACCATCTCATCTTTACAACACGACCACACCCTGGCCATTCTCAGTTTGGGAAATCGACGTAATAGGGAAGGTTACACCTAAGGCATTGAATGGGCACGAGTTTATTCTCGTGGCAATTGATTACTTCACAAAATGGGTCGAAGCTGGCTCTTACTCAGTCTTGAAGGCCTCCTAAGTAGCCAAATTCATTAAAGTAAATCTCATTTGTTGGTACGGAGTTCCACATGAGATAATCTTTGATAGTGGTTCCCACTTTCGTGGAGAAGTTCTAGACCTCTTGGTAGAATATCGAATTATCAGCTATAAGTCTTCACCATACAGACCGCAAACCAATAGAGCTGTGGAAGCTACAAATAAAAATGTGAAGAAGAACCTACAGAAAATGTAGAGGGAAGCAAGGATTGGCTAAAAAAGTTACCATTTGTGCTTTGGGGATACCGGACAATGATTAGAACTTCTACTGGAGTAATGCTTTATGCTTTACTGTACGGAATGAAAGCAGTTTTGCCTATAGAATTGAAAGTCCTATCTCTAAGAGTAATGGCTGAAAGCGATATCCCCGAGTCATAATGGCAGAGGGACAGATTCAAAGAGTTGCTCCTTTTTGACGAGGAAAGGATTCCATGTTCGAGGATATCAGAGAAGGATAGCTCGAGCATTTAACAAGAAGGTTAAATCTCCAAACTTGAAGGAAGGTGACTTAGTCCTCAAAGACATCAGAGCTCCAATCTTTGATCTAAGGGGCAAGTTCAAACCTAATTGGGCTGAACCCTATCTCATCAAGACCTTGATGTCAGGAGGCACTGCCATCCTTATGGATTTGGATGGAAATGATTTCTCTACATCTATCAATTTAGACCAACTTAAAAGATTCTATCCCTGAGGAAATGATTTCTCTACACCTATCAATTTAGACCAACTTAAAAGATTCTATCCCTTATTTACGATACGTAGGTAGTTTCTGTCAGAAGTTCGGCCCAAACCTTTGTTCATAATTTCCCCTTTGTAACCATGTTTCAAGTAGCCGATCGATGCAAAAGCTTGTTTTAAGTTTTTCTAAAAAGAAGGTTATGTTGTAAGAACGAAAATCTAAGAAGTCACCATAAACTAAAAGAAACTTTTCATTAATGAGTTTTTCCAACACAGTTCTTTCAAGAAGTAAGAGAGGCTCGCAAGTCATCATACTAAAGGAACTAAAAAAGGGAGGAAACAAGCAAAATATTAAGGAATAGCAAAGCAAGATCAAGTCCTCTTTCTCTTTGCATCCCCTTCCTATCCTGCCCCGCACTCTATCTCCGCTTGCAGCCAACCCTTGTAATTCGCAGATAACCCACTGTCAAAATACCCATCAACCGGTATTCTCAGTCGAGAAGATCAAGCCCGCTGGTACTGACCCAAGAAAGAGGTCCGGTGAAGAGAACTGTACGAATGGCTCACAACAGTTTCGGGACAGATTTGAGTACGCCTTAACTGATGAAGAATGCGATAAGGATGATAGATGGTGGCCAGCTTTAAACCGACCAACAGGACCCCTGAATGGCCCACAGTTGCAGTAGTTATGGAAGATCTCTTAAGCCAGAGGCATAGCCAGGAGATGTCCTCCCCGGTCAGAGAACTCAAGTAATCCTACCAAGCAGTCTCGGTGGAGCACAGCCGATAAACCTGACGACGAATGAAGGATCTCACACTATAATTGTCAGACATGGGCTTCTCTACTAGATTCACCTTCTCCATTAGCCAGACTTGAGAGAAACAAAGAAAAAGGAGAGTTGAGTAGAAAAATCTGAGAGAGTAAAGAAAAGGAGAACTGAGTGGGAAAAATAAGAGAAAACATGGAAAGAGGAGAGTTGAGTGGAAAAACCTAAGAGAAATATAGAAAAAGGAGAGTTGAGAGACTACCTACGGTAGGAAAGCACTACCGACAAAATAAGGGGCACCCCCGGAGTTGACTGAATCAAGACCGAGAAGCGTCTCAGCAAGGACAAGCAGAATAGGATCCCGACCCTTGTAGATTTGATGAGCCACATCCACCAAAGAAGAGCTGACTTGCCCATCAGAAGGGCCTAAGTGAAAATGAGCAAGAAGACAGAAGCAAAGAGCATACTGGCGCTGAAGCTAGAAAAAGAAATTTCCAAGAGACCCCCGAGGCCCGAAGCGGTCCATGATTTGAGCTATGTCGAGAAATTCATCATGAGCAATAATAGATGCCTCACGCCTGAAATAACCACAGAGCTGCATCAACCCGTCCCTGGGACTCGAGAAAAGCGTGGGAACTATGACCTCTTTTCGACTAGTGATCTCCAAAATGGCCAAAAAGTCCTCCATAGTCGGACATAACTCCTCAACCCCGAAACGAAATACATGAACCTTAGGATCCCATAGCTAGGCTGCTCCTCTCAGAAGATGCCAATTAACCCTTAGGGATTGTAGAGAGAACAACACATCTAAACTAAAGTTGAGGAAGTTTTTGCGCTTAACCAGGGAAAGTTACGCATTCAAGTCGACAGAGAGTTGTTGTAAGAGTGGGCTATGACGAGTACAAGGAGGATACAAGACATCAAAAACAGTGGGGTTTGGAATAGCTGCCGCTTTTTATAGATCCAGAAATGGAGGGAACTCGTAGAATTTGATCCAAGTTTCACGCCAAAACCCTTCATTGCAACTGTCGCCTTTTTCCTACAACCGTCAACTTGTAAACGAACGGTTGTCATATTTTCACCCCAAACCTCACGGCCATGATACCCAAAGTCCAAGCCTTGAACTTTGCTTTACAAAAGTTCTGGCCACTATATCCAAACCAATCGACAAGATTATTTCTCACGGCCGCACGTTTTTTTATGCAAAAATTCTGACAACCTGTCCCCATTTTGCTAATGTGCCCCAAATTGTAGTTATGTACCTATTATCAACTTGCAACAAGAAAAGTAGTTCATATGGCAAGATTACAACCCATGAATCACATCATCATGCATAATAAGAGTCTAAATGGTCGAAAATGATTTTCATAAAAATATAACAATAAAGCATCCATTATAATCAAAAAGTGTAAACCACAAGGCACGAAGGCTCAACCCATCAAAAGCAAAGTAATGAGCGTATATGTATGACGTGGCATGCAGGCCGAGGGAAGAATCAAAGGCACGCAGGCTCCATCAATGTATCTGTGCAGTGTGATAAAGAACAATATGTCTATATATCAATGGGACAATAGGTATCAAAAACCAGTGTATCTGTGCAGAAGTGTATCTGTGTAATGTGATAAGGTAGGCGAACAAAATGTATCAAGCGAGCACGTAGTCCCAAATAAGAATAGGCATGCAGGCCTCCATGTACAGTAAAAGAAAATAGCAGCTGAGCAGCAGTGGGATCATCACTCTTGTTGGGTTCTCTTCCTCCGGACCACATAGCCTCCTTAAGATGACTCTCCGAATGTCGACCCGGTCTCCTCCTCCTCTGAGCTATCAATCATCTGCGTAACGCTAGGGGTCTGAGCTCTGGATGAAGAAGCCGCAGAAGTAGAAGTCTGCGCAGATGGTGTAGCTGGGGCAGCAGGTGGCATGCGACCACTGTGAGTCATCGGTCCTTCGTCACGCCCACATTGAAAGAAAGAAAAGGACCACATCAGCTAAGACAAATAAATATGAGAAAAAAGAAAAAGTGTAAGAATGTAAATAAAAGATAGAAAGGACTGAGTACTGCAAAAGTGCCACCCTGAGAAGTAGGAGGCTCCAAGCCATGGGCTCGAAAGGCAGCGTCCCAGCGACGAACCAATACCCTCAACCCGATGATCAGGCGAAGGGACTGGTTGTACTACTCTCAGGGCATCTGTCAAGGGAAGAACCAAGTCAGCGCAATCGGATATCAGAATCAGTCAGATATGGGAATCAGTACGGGTATAAGAATCAGTGAAGTCAAACCATTGCAGTCAGATATAAGAGGTAGTATGAAGAATATAAGTAAGGATGTCATACCTGCTTAGTGTCAGGAGGAAGGAGAATCTCCTGGGCCGTTGGCTTAAGGATTCGGATCAGATAGAGAGTTTCGTCCACAAAGGTGTCCACTGTCTAGGGAAGCTTAGGGTGAACAGGGCCAGGGGCTGCGGGAAGAGGACCCCGTGCGGCAGCATGAGCACCTATGGCAGGCATGAGCCTCTCTCGGGTAAAAATCATGTAGTCACGATCCTTCCCTTCGATCAGCATGGCAGCATCGAGGCCCACCATGGCTCGGATAATCTCAGTCGTTTTGTGGGTGTCGGATTGATGCATCCCACCGGAGGGGTCTTCGAGATGCAAAAGTGGTCATACCCCAAGGACTGCCGAATAACGCGCTCGTCAAGGTACCACTATTTGCAGAATGACCCCTTAAGCAAGATACAAGTCCAGGTAACCTCGTAGCTCCGCATCCAGTTAACACCAGATTGCTCCTCTATGCCCATCCATATGTCCCAGCGGACCTGAAAATCAAGGGAAGCATGTCAATAAGCAATGTATGAACAAGGAATGAAAGGAACAACCCAGAAAAGAGCAGTAAGTGACTTACCCGGTCAGGAGTAAGGCTGTCCAAGAAGAGGCGGTCATCATCTAAATCCTTCCCACCAGGCTTCGTAGCCCGACGTCGTCTAGCCCATTAAAGTGCCGGGGGGATCACGAGGGGGTTGTCGCAAGAGTTCACTGGCTGGCGCATACCCTGGAACTCATAGGCCTAGAGTTGCAGAAAATCAAGATAAGCGTCAGTGCAGTTGAAACAGATATGCAGATATGGAAATGAAAAAGAAAAGCACAGAAAACAGAGAAAGCAGACATACCTCCCAGGTGTGCCAGTACCCACCGATGTTTAGATTGGAAGTCTTGGTGGCTATGCTCATGTACCCGTATAAGGTGGCCAACGTAGCTCCTCCCTAGTCATAGGAACCGATATGGTCCACCACCACCGTGGAAGCGAGATAGTGGAGGTGTACCCCATTCTCTAAGTTCGAAAATAAGGATATCTCGAACATATAGAGAAGGAATGCACGTGCCACCCACTCGAAGTGGTGAA
Organism: Heliamphora exappendiculata; assembly: GCA_034768845.1. Taxonomy (NCBI): domain Eukaryota; kingdom Viridiplantae; phylum Streptophyta; class Magnoliopsida; order Ericales; family Sarraceniaceae; genus Heliamphora; species Heliamphora exappendiculata. The sequence goes on along the minus strand of JAOTRH010459522.1, from coordinate 14,817 downwards.
CCTCGGAGTAGACGAAATGACGGAATGTCGTCTTCAGCCACGTATATCGTATGCTTACCTTGTTGATGGAAGGGGGCACGTAGCCGAGAAGGTGCAGAAGAGCTGTAACACCCCAATTCGAACCCTAGCAATAACCACCTATATTGTAATAACCCAGCTCAAACCCTAGTAATAGCGACGGATACACAATGAGAACTTAGGTCGCTGCATGAATGAGAAAAACCCTAGCTAAACCTGAAACCCTAATTTGACTTGAAAATTCTAAAAAGACCAAATACTCAAAGGTAAAGCGCTAATACTCAGACAAGTCTTGAGACAACTTAAATTAAGTAATCTAAAATATAAAATTAAAAATCAAAATTTCTCATAATTAGGGTAAAATAACTATTTTGCCCATAGTAGAACAAAAAGTTTTAAAAATTTAAAATTTGACACATAGACACCCAAAATCAGATATTGATATACAACTAATTAATAAAAGACAAAATAATAATAAAAAATGACCAAATTACCCTTGTATGGCCAGCCACCTAGGGAAATGTGCCCAAAGCTACTTTTTTTTTGCCTTTTTAAGCTTACAAATGAGAAAAATGTATAAATTAAGCATTATTTGGACCTAATACTTTTTATACAAGTAATATACCTAATAATATAATAATGTAAGTCAATAAAAGTAAACAAATAATTATTTAAAGCCTCTACACAATAAATAAGTCAAAAAGTCAATTCTAGTCAAACAAGCTTAATTTAGCTTAAAAGCCTGCACCTATTTAATTAATTACTATCGAAATTATGATAAATCATGAGAAGACTAAATTAATTATAAATACATTAATATAATAGGTTTTAGTAGGTTTAGATACCAAAAAGATATATAAAATTAATATTTTATGTATTTTTTTGCACAAAATGTTATCAAAACACAATTTAAATCCCATAATAATACAAGATCAGCTTTTGTACTTTCCCAAACAGTCCTAGCTGAAATCCCACTTCTATGATCTGAATATATATCTCTCAAAAAGAGCATAGCCACCCCATGCACCCAATCAAATTTAAGAAAATTCAAAATATAGCTTATACATAATAATTATTTTCCACTACCATTTTTACTATAAAATAAGACCTAAACCACCCCTTGTATTCTCCATTTTCGGCTGAGAGTGTGAGGGAGAAAACCACCAAAACTTTTTAAGTGTCCTAAGAGAGAAAAAAGAATGAAGAATGAGGAAGGAGGAAGGAGGAAGGAGTTAGGAGGGATCAAGGAGGAATCATTAAAGCTAAGCCCCATTCTTCTTCAACTTTTTGAGCATAAAAAGAAGTAAGTAAATTCCCTAAAATCTTCTGATATACTCTCATGAAATAGCTCTCAATCCATCTCTGTAATCAACCAAAAGAAAAAGAAACAAAGTATAACTCAAAAAGGCATTGTAGGTGTGAATAGTAGACTGTTTATGTAAGATCAAGCTTTGCATGTGTATATTTTTGAGTTTTATGGCTTGAACATCTTCTGGAGTTTTGATTTATATGAGTGCATGACATACATGAAAAGAAATCACATCAAGAATGGACACCACATGAGCTAAACTATCAAAACCCTAAACAACTTGATTTTCTGGGCTTACCAACATTCTGCCACGAACTTTAAAATATCATAACTAATTGTAGAAAAATTAACTTAAAGTAATTTTTATGTTCAGACCTATATTTTTGAGTTCTCTTTCATAAAACATTGGTTTGAAGTGATTTCGTTGGGAAGAACTCTAGATATGTCATTTTTTCCAAAGTGTGTAAGATCTTGACCACTCTGAGTTGAAGACTTACAAACCCTAAGTTAGAGTGAGAACGGAGCTTGGGACAAAACATAAAACTTGTAGATGACATATTTATCTTACTGTCCATAAAACATAAGCCAAAAATATGAAGTCTTGATAGGTCAAAACCCTTCCCAAAGTCACTGTTGAGATTCAGTGACTGACAGAGCTTTCTATCACACCTTTTTGTGAGACTAAAACCCTAAGTTTTTAGAAGCCAAATCCAAAAGTGGTAAACATGAAAAATGTAGCTAACATATTAAACTAAATATTTACCAAACATTAGCCTAAGATACCCTCGGATGATACCCCAAAGGCTTTGACCATTCTCTGTTGAAAACCTATTCTGCAGACTTTTTTTAGGCTGATTGAACCCTTTTTATAAATTGGCCAAAATCACTAACTTTGTCTAAATAGCTTGCCTTAACGCAAAATATGAAACTTGTAGGGAACACCTTGACCTAAAACCTCACCCAAAATCAGAGCCATAGCCTTTGAGTTGATGCCCCAAAATCGTGGCCAACAGAGGCCCAAATTCTGTGTTTTTCTTTGTAAAATGCTGACCGGTTTTCATTTAAGTAAAATAAACGACCCCTTTACCCTAGGATCTGACCTTAGTGTTAAACATAAAAGTTGTAGAAAATATTTTTATCTAATTGGTGTTCAAATTTCAGAAATTAAATCCATGTTTAGGTACTTTAAAACACTGTCGTAACTTTAAAACTAGCAATTAAACATTTACCAAAAATTAGCTAAGTGTACGAATGGTGTGCTACTTTGTGAAACTTGAGTATATAGACTTTATATGAACTTTGTGAATACTTGGTGTATAGAAATAATAATTTTGATGAAATGAACCTATGCCGATAGTTCAATCTTATGTCACATAAGTCATGGTTTATGCTTCGCATGCTTGTACTCTATGCTTTAGTAGATTGTACCATACCGTAATTACATGCCATGTTATAATTGTACACGATAAGTATATTGCACATCATGAGCATTTTTGCATTTCATCTTGGGTCATCGGAGTCCCTTTCGTACCTATAATTGTGGGTTTGGTGATATGAAATCATTCTTTTTGTGGTTGTGGATCTAGGGCGTTCCTGGTTGCCATATTTAAAATTGAATTGGGAGATTATTTATTATAAAAAGGGGGATTAGGCACTGTGGGTTCGTCATTAGCTTTAATTAGACTTTGGGTTGACACCTAATGAGTATCCTGGTCCTTAAGGTGGGATTGGTTGGCCTAGAATAAGGATGGGTAAAATTGAATAAAGGCCAGTTCCCACGCCGTTGCCATTACGTAAAATGGCTAAGGTATGCAGCCATGACGAGGGTTTACCTTTCGCAACGAGGCGAGGATAGGTTCGGTGATCAGGTCCCATCAAGTCTGTTCTGTAATTCTCTGCGTGGAATTCATGATATTATTCTAGAAGTACGTTGGGTTGGGCAATTGCATTGCATTCATTTGCATCACGCACTCGCACAATTATTCTTATATGTGCTTACCCTGTTGAAAATGATAAATTGTCTATCTCTTTTCTCTTAAATTCGTATTGGGTATTATACGATATATATTGTAATATATTTTGTTGTGAGTTCGTTAAACGATTTCAGAAATTTGCTTATGGGCTCTGGCTCATGGCATTCGTGCCACAGGTGAAGAAGAAGAACCATTTGAGGAAGGCATGCTCATTGATGAAGAAGACTTCGAAGAAGGGGGAGAGTGGCAGGAGCTGGTTAACCCCAACAACGCAGCTTGAAGATGTAGAATCTTCTCTTTTTGATCTTTTGTTCAGTTTTCCAAGGACATATTATAACTTTTGTTAAATTTTTTGGATGACTGTAATCATTAAGGTGTTTTGAACAAATTATGAACCGTTAATGATGTAGTAATTATCACATGTAATTATGAATGCTAGACTAGAGTATGTCCCTTATTTATAGTTACATATGTCCCGACGTGCCCGGAGGACGGGGCATCACAAGAGCCTCGGGGCTCCGACAGATATCAGGATCAAACGAGATCGGGTCGTCGCCCACCCGGATCCCGGTGATGAGAGAGAAATCAAGGGGAGTAAGAGTCACCTCGAATGTGGGAAGATGGAAGGTGTTTGTGGTGTTCCACCACCTCTCAATCAAAGCCGCGAGGGTGACCCGGTCGTTGTTGGACCCCTCTAGCGTGGTGACGAAGCTGCCAAAGTTGGCTCGATCGATGATCTCTCGGCTACGTGGAGGGAGCGACGCGTACCACTCTAGAGCGTTTGAGGATCCGCCAAAACCCCTATTATGAAGTCGCCCCTGAAACAAAATGAAACAAACAAATCAGTAAACAAAGAGCAATAATGGAATTGTCGAAATGACGAAAACGAAACAAACAAAAACAATGACAATATCAAAATCAAAGTACGTGAAAAGATGGTTGAATCAAACTAACAATAATCAAAGAAACATCAAAATGAGACTAAAAATCAACCTACGCTTTAAGGGTCAAAACCTACCCCCGTTTCAAAACCAATAACGACGCCATTCGATCAAAACCAATTTGCTAGGATCCAATTTCAAATTTAACGAAAACCCAACTTCACTCATATTTTCGATTCAATGCGATCTAAAACTCATTTGACATAGTTTTGCAAAATTTGAAGTTCAAAACTCAAAGGAAAGTCTAAAAAAATCCAATTTCCTTCCAAATCCGCCTCGAACCCATCCTAAATTCAACCTCAAAAAACTCAAAATGGCAGACTCAACTAAAATGTCGTCAAAACTTCGTCTCAACAAAGAATGCAAAAATCAAATTCAAACTTGACCCAAACTAGTCTCAACCCCATTTGGCCCCATTTTCAAAAGCTAAGTAATTCAAAACTTTAATTCAATCACAAATTAACGTCCTAACCCGTTAGTTCCATTTTTCAGTCCAAACTAGCCCCTAACTCCGTTCTAGGTCCACGTTTTAAACATGATTTCAAGATGTTTCCAAAATTTCAAAATTCAGTTTAGCCCAACATCTACCGAGATTCATCCTCAAATTCAAAATCAAACCCAAGTTAATCCAAAAATTCAAATTCATCTCGAAATCTATTCTCAATGAATCTAAACTTGTTTTAAACAAAATTTCAAGTTTGATCGTAGGTTCAATAAAAAATCCATTAAGATTCAAAAATTTCGAGATTCACCCAAAACTCATTTTAAACCTAAATTTGAGGCTCAACATGGTTTGCATCCCATCTCAAGACTAGTTTTCAAAATGGACTCATATCGAAAACTCGTTTTATTCAAATCTCAAAGTTTTTTTCAAATCAAAATTCGCTCAATTCATGTCAATCCAAATCCTAACATGATTTTCATTTCAAATCTAAATTCAAACGAGCCCCGCTTCCAGGACGTGACCCCACTTCAAACCAAGTCCATCCCAAGCCCGAGGTCCGAATCCACCCTCAATTCAATTTCAAAATCTTTTTTTTTTTTTTATGAATCTAAGTTTTATTTTAACCAAAATTCCAAGTTTGTTCAATCTAAAGTTCATTTTCATCCAAATTCAAAAGACTTGTCCCATCCAAGAGCAAAGGTCCATCCAATCCAAGTCAAGGACTAAACCTATTTAAGTCCAAGATTCAAACCAACTCCGATACAAATTTTAATCCCGAACTCCACATCAATTTAAACCAAACATCTAATTTAATGATCAAGCTAGATTCAATTCAAACTCAATATCTAAGCCAAAGATCAATGCAATCCAACGTTAAACGAAATAATCAAAGCAAGTGTTCAACCAATGAAACGGTGGAAGAATTCAAAACGATACTTACCTCAAGGTTCCGGGCCGAAAGATGATCCTTGCGACGCTGGAGAGGGACCTCATGCTCCGCTATGACGCTCGGAAGGATGAACCTCTTCATAGCCAATTTTTGTAACTGATGAAGAAGAGGGATGTAGGTCCCGGTGTTGAAATGCTCTGGCATGCGCGATACACTCCCTCCCTTGAGAAGAAGATCCTCATCATCATCGGCGCCACCACCACCTTCGGTGCCACCACCCACGTGCTAGGGTTGTATACTGAAAACCATATATTTATTTAGTTTTAGTATTTAATTTTATTTTAATAAATTTAATTTTTTATTTTATAAGAATCTTAATGAGCAATGTATGCAATATCATTTCTTTAATGTTATGCATGAATGTTCTTTATTCTGTATAGTATTTAATCTAGTGTGTAGAGTACAGTTTGCACACAGAAGACCTGATTTTATGTTTTTGCAGAATATAAGCATTTGTTCACAGTTTAGATGAAAATAGACATACCATTTGGACGATTGTAGCACAGAGTTTTAGCAAGTCCATCTTGGTTACAGGGAACAGATAATAGCGGCGTCTATTGTTTTGACTCTTTGTACTTGTACACTTTGAGTGTATTGAATGGGACACGTTGGGATAATTAATTTTATACTGACTATATAAATTAATTCACACCTCAAGGTTATTATGAGAGTGCTTATACTCTTAATCCTGAAATAATTATTGATTTGCGTATATTTAATATTCGTTTTTTTGATTTATTAGAGGGTGCGATCTTATATGAGTCTATATTTCTACTGAGTTGGATAACGGTATTAATTATATAGTGAATATTAATTATTGATGGAATCCACGTCTCGTTAGATCGGGATTGACGATACCCTTTTAAGAAAACTTATAAGTTTTGACCGGGCCAAACCCTATAGGTTGATTTGATTAATCTGCGGTCAAATAAGTTAAGCGGAAGGACTTATGAAATTTTTAAAGATTCTGATTAAATTAAATTGTCAGTAATTAAATTTAATTGGCGGGTATCGAGAATCTTAACATGAGGATATGAGTTAAGCATTTAATAATAGGAGCTCATTGCAAGATAATCTTGAGATTATGGCTTAGAGTGTAGTTATAGTTCTTTAGTGGTGTGAATTGTAATTTAGTGATTTATAAAAATTGCAGAAACCGTTGTAAAGTTTTCAAAATTATAGATACCTCTGAGAGGTTTGCTTAATTGCGAAAATCACTGGATACGTATCTGGGCTACACTAGAAGTCTTTATCATAATTACTCCCCAGGTCCCTACTGTAGCCCTATAATTATGCAGGTAGGTTGAACCAATTTTATAACTTGTCTTTAAGACTAAAACTAACCAGGTTCTCCCGGTACGAGTTCTTGAAAGATCGTAGCCCACACTACGTTCAGAAATCGCATAAGAAAATACAGTAGAAGGTTTGACGGGAGCTTCAACTTGGAATCAAAAAATTGTACTTGGAGAATCGACCTAAAAGGTATTCTTCTAAATTAACTGTGGTGGCACGTGTTTTAATTTTGATCATTCGACATCAAAAGTTTTATCTGGAGCCCGTTTTGGCGATTGCTCGTCCAGTTATTTTTCATCGAAAATTGTTTACAAAAACAATGATCATGACAGGTTTGCCTCCTATAATTGGTATCAAAGCCATTTAATTTTTTTTATTCATGGCTTATCAAGGGGCCGGATAGATTTAGAATTGTGTTAACTTTATTTTGCAGGCGTTCTAATCCCAATTTTATGATCATCTTTTTATTCATGTTTGATTGAATAGTTTGGATGATGATTATAATTATTTTTTTAATCACGAGGGTTGATCGTGATAAATTAAGTTTTTTAGATCGAATGTGAGCCTATGGGATATAATTTTTTGATGTAAAAACTATTATTTATTTTTAAATATTAGTTTAGAATATTTAAGAACAGGTTGAATATTCAAGAACATAAAGAACAGGCGGCGGCACCGACGGTGGTTTCAGGAGTTTCGGGCCACGGATTGTGGTGATTTTTTTGCAAATTTTTTGATAAGTTTTTAGTAGTTTTTTCTACAATTTTTAGGCTTAAAGATAGTACTAAAATAGGTCCAAAAAATACAAAAAAAACCTGCACAAAAATAGCCCACTCGGCGGCACCACCAATGGCAGTTCGGGGTTATTTTTCGATAGTTTTTGTGATATTTTTGAGACTATTTTTGAGTAAATTTTTTTGGCATAAAATAGCAGTAAAATAATACAAGAAAATAGTCTAAAAAGATGAAAAAAAATAACATCAAAATAGGCGGAAGAAAGCAAGGAAGGCGACGGCCTTGGGCGGCGGTACGGGCGGCGGTACGGGCGGCAGTTCGGGGCTATTTTTTGAGACTTTTTGGGACTATTTTTAAGGAATTTTTTGAAGCAACATGTTGCTGGATATTAGTTCTATTTTAAAAAAAACGGGAGCCAAAACCATCACGGGAAAAGCCCAAACGGGCGGCGGCAAGGCGGCCACGGCGCTAGGCAGTTTGGCAGCTATCGAAAGCTATTTTTTCGGGCAGTTTTCATTTTGATTTTTTGACAGAAAAATAATACTTTTAGAGATCTATTTCTTTAAAAAAAAGCAGTGTTGAAAACAGAGCACGGAGGAGGCGGTAAAAGCCGCCTGAAGCTGGTAGCAGCGGCGGCACCTGTAGCGGTGCTAGTGGCCAGCGGTGGTGGTGACTGGTCCAGGCTATTTCGGCTCGACTTTGCTGATATGTTTTGATCATGATATGATATATTTTTATATCACAGTCTATTAGAGAATCCTGATACAATCGGGATATAAGAAACTAATTTAGAAAAGAATTATTACAGCTTATCTTCGAAACAAGAGACTGAAAGCCTTCGGAGTTTCGATGTGATCATAAAATTAGGATATATACATGTTTCGCATTTATATTCTTATGAACTATGTGGATGATGTATATATGTTTTATATTTTTTTGTTAATTTAATTAATTCAGAAAATTCATTTTTAATTAAATATTTTGTAAAGAAAAATAAAATTAAGTTATTTTAATTAAATGAAAAAAATTTAGATATTTTATTTTTTACAAAATATCATGTTTAAGATAATTTTTTTATTAAATCGGATATCGTGAAAAAATGTGAAAATTAATTCCAGATTTTGAATTAATTAAATAGAAAAATGTATAATCTAAATAAATTATTATTTTTCGAAAAATGTGTAACATTAAATAAACTAATTGAATGGCTTTAATTACTACTTTAGCTTAAAAGTTAAAGAAAAAATTGTGCATTCATTGAATTTTATTTGTTACCCATTAAATACGAAAAGATGCTTTGGCAAATCGAAATCTTTGAAAACGTGTACACGGAAAGATATTTGATTCTTTTAAATTATGTAATTTTTGAAATTAATAAATTTATTTTAATTAAATAGTTTTTTATAACCCTAAAAAATATTTTAAAAATCTAAGTGGGAGAGAAAATTTATTCACAGATAAATTTCGCGATCTCCATCAGCAGTTTGTAGGCGATGTAATTAAATTCTGCGTGTTGGAAGTAAGGCAATCCTCTCCATTGGACAGATTAATTGTGGTATCGTCAGTACAAATCTCTTTTAGGGATAGTTCTGAAAAATTGTTAGTGTAGATCACTTCTCCATCTGAAGGGTTCATTGCGAAACGATTGATTTGGGATTAGGTGGTGTTTAACACTTAGTTGTAAATAATTAGTATCCTCTCCATCTGATTCGCTGCTATTATTAACTAGACCGAAACTATGTCAGCCATTTATTTTTACTTGGTAAGATCAGTTACCTAGATAGTAAAATTAAAAAGAATTGATCTGTCTGGACAAACGATGGGTAGTAAACGTTCTCTCATTGAGGCATGCTATTCACAGAGGACCAGGCTGCTGGCAAATTCTTTTTAAATGGTAGAGGGAATTAAATTAAAATAAATTCAAAGTTTTGCTCATCATAATTAACGGTTATTTTTAATTATATGATTTTTAGGATTAAAATAGCTTTCAATCCACTCACGTCAATATTCAAAGAAAACAAACCAACGAGATTAAATTTTGTTGACTAGAAAAGTAACTTGGATATAACTTTAACTACTAAGGGTATTCCTTCAATACCCGAAAATGTGTGTATTTTTGAAAAAAGTTCTTCGTCTGGGCCGAAAGGCCTAGAGAAGAAAAATGTTCATAAACAGGGTGGCACAATTTCCAAGGGAGTTAGTGGACCACGGACTGGTGTGAAAAAGCTGAAAGGCAATTGTTTTCACTACAATCAGGCACAGCACTGAAAAAAGTAATGTCCAATTTATCTCAGTAAGCTGAACAAACAAGGTAATTTCTGTTAACTGGTTGTGAAAATATATTTAGTGGTGTGATCTACCAGTACTTGGTGTGTAGATACGGGAGCCACTATTCATGTCTGCAATTCATTACAGGAGTTCCAAAAAACCTGACAACTTAGTGATAAAAAAATTTACTTGCATATGGGCAATAATACAAATGTGACAGCAGTTGCAGTGAAAGATGTCACTTTCAGTTTTAGTAGAGATCGAGTTTTAATATTGAGAGATTGTCTTTATGTACTTTCCATTAGAAGAAACTTAATTTTCGTTTCTAAATTGGTTAAAGATAGATATTTGGTTTATTTTAATAACTATGTGGTTATTAAGGATAATAAACGAATTATCTGTTTTGGTACAGTAGAAGATGATCTTTATATTATTACTCCACTATCTCCTACAGTGCAACTAACTGAATTGAATAACACTTCTAATTTATCATATAAGAGAAAGTTTTCTTCTTTAATGAACCAAGCGTTTCTTTGGCATTTACGCTTAGATCATATTAATCTAAAAAGGATAAATAGACTGGTCGAAGATGGCCCTTTGAGTTCATTGAAAGTGGAGGCAATTCTAGTCTGTGAGTCCTGCTCAAAGGATAAGATGACCAGGAGGCCCTCTTCAGCCAAAGGCTATAGAGCTAAAGAACCATTGTAACTGGTTCACTCTGATATGTGTGGTCCTATAAAAATCCAGGCTAGAGGTGACTTTGAGTACTTCGTTAGTTTCTATGATGACAGCTCAAGATATGGATACATTTACCTGATGCACCGTAAGTCTGAATAATTTGAGAAATTCAAAGAATTTAAGGCAGAGGTGGAGAAACGTCTGGGTAAAAGTATTAAATCACTACAATCCGACCGTAGTAGGGAATACCTCTTTAGAGAGTTTAGGGACTAATTGTCATCCGATGAAATTACATCCCAATTGACTGCACTAGGCACTCCGCAGCAGAATGGTGTAGCAAAAAGAAGGAATAAGATTGTTATGGAGATGGAAAGGTCCATGATGAATTATGCAGGTTTACCGAATTCATTTTGGAGACTTGCATTAAAGACAGTGGCTTACATTCTGAACTGGGCACCTTCTAAGTTAGTACCTTTTACTCCTACAGAATTGTGAACCGGGCGTAAACCTAGTTTGAAACATATTCAAATTTGGAGGTGTCTAACACATGTGCTGAAAGAGAACGCGGCTAAGTTGAAATTGAGGATAAAAGTCTGTTTCTTTGTGGGGTATCCCAAGGGAATGAAGGGTGGTCTATTTTATAACCCTAAGGATCAGAAGGTCATTGTTAGCACCAATATTCGACTCGTAGAAGAGGATTATATTATGGACTACTGGCCCAATAGTAAAATTGTTCTAGAAGAAATGATAGAAAATACCAATAGAACAAAAGAGGAACCACAAGTCATTGATAACCCATTGCCTCGTGGTAGTGGGAGGATTATCGGGACAGGTGCAAATCATGAACAGGGTGCTGATGCATAGAATTCAGATTCTGCACAATGTGTTAATTGCTAGTACACAGACACAGGTAATGCCTCGTCATAGTGGGAGGGTTGTTCATCAACCTAATCGGTATATGTTCTTGAGAGAGTCTTTTAACAAGATCCCGATAGAACTTGATATCGAACCCTATAACTACAATGAAGTACTTCAAGACAAAGATGTAAATTTTTTGCAAAAAGTTATGAATTTAGAGATAAAATCTATGTATTCTAATCAAGTCTGGGAACTTGTAGAGCCACCCGAATGGATAAAACCCATTGGATGTAAGTGGATCTACAAGAGAAAGAGAGGAGCAGACGAGAAGGTTGAAACTTTCAAAATTAGGCTTGTTGCAAAAAGGTTTACTCATAAAGAAGGGATCGATTATGAGGAAACCTTTTCGTCGGTAGCCATGCTTAAGTCTATTCATATTCTCTTATGCATTACTGCTCATTTCGATTACGAAATTTGACAAATAGATGTCAAGACAGCTTTTCTTAACGGAAGTCTTGACGAGCGTATCTATATGGTACAATTAGACGGTTTCATATCGAAGGGCCAGGAGCACATGTTGTGCAAGCTTAAGAGATTTATTTATGGACTTAAGCAGGCATCGAGGTCTTGGAATACTCGATTTAATCAAGCCATAAAGTTTTATAATTTTGATCAGAGTCCAGATGAGTCCTGTGTGTACAAGAGGCGCAACAGAAGCGTGGTGATCTTTCTAGTACTTTATGTAAATGATATCTTGCTAATCGAAAATGATGTGAGGGCATTATCTATGGTAAAAGTATGATTATCTGGATAGTTCGATATGAAGGACTTGAGAGAAGCCAGTCACATTCTTGGGATCAAGCTTGTGCGAGATCGAAAACAAAGGCTGTTGGGCTTATCACAAGCAAAGTATATCGATGATATCCTTGCTTATTTTAGCATGCAGGATTCCAAGAAAAGGTCTCTCCCTTTCAAGTATGGAATCACTCTATCCAAATATCAGTGTCCTAAGACATATGATGAGATAGAGAAGATGAAGGCGGTTCTTTATGTTTCGACAGTAGGAAGCCTAATTTATGCTGTGCTTTGCACTAAACCCGACATCTGCTTTGCCTTTGGCATGGTTAGCAGATATCAGTCTAACCCATGACAGGAGCATTAAACTGCGGTAAAGAATATAATCAAGTGCCTAAAAAGGATTAAGGAATATATGTTGGTTTACCAGGCAGACAGTATAGTACCTTTAGGGTACACAGACTCAGATTTTTAGTTAGACAAAGATTTTCGTAAGTCTACCTCAGGATATGAGGTTGTAGAGTTATTAGTTGGAGGAGTATCAAGCAGTCCTACATTGCTGATTCTATTATGGAGGTCGAGTACGTGGAAACTTCGAAACCAGCCAAGGAGGACGTTTGTCTTAGGAACTTTCTGTTGGATCTAGACATAGTCCTTTCAGTTCAGTCGGCTATTACACTTTATTGTGATAATATCGGAGCGGTTGCAAACTCGAAAGAAGCAAGAGTCTATAAGAAAGGAAAGCACATTGAGCATAATTATCACCTGATACGAGAAATTGTACAGAGGGGTGATGTTGCTGTGACCAAGATTGCAGTAGGAGACAAGCTTATATATCCTTGTACAAAGAGTTTACCAGCTAAGACTTTTGATAGTTATGTAAAGGGCATGCGAGTCAGATGTGTGACAGCATAATTTTGAGTATAAGTGGAAAATTGTTAGGGTTGTATACTGAAAACCATGAATTTATTTAGTTTTAGTATTTAATTTAATTTTAATAAAATTAATTTTTCACTTTATGAGAATCTTAATTAACAATGTATATAATATCACTTCTTTAATGTTATGCATGAATATCCTTTATTCTATACATTATTTAATCTAGTATGTAGAGTACGACTTGCACACAAAAGATCAGATTTTAGGTTCTTACAGAATATAAGTATTTGTTCACAGTTTAGATGAAAATAGACATACTATCGGTGCGACTATAGCACAGAGTTTTAGTAGGCCTGTCTTGGTTACGAAAAATAGATAATAGCGTCGTTTATTGTTTCGATTTTTTGTATCAGTACACTTTGTGTGTATTGAACGGGACACATTACGGTAATTAATTTTACACTAACTAAATAAATTAATTTATACCGCAAGATTATTATGAGAGTGCTTATACTCTTAATTCTAAAATAATTATTGATTTATGTATATTTAATATTTGTTGTTTTGATTTATTAGAGGGTGCGGTCTTATATGGGTCTATATTTTCGGTGAGTTGGATAGCAGTATTATTTATATGATAAATATTAATTATTGATGGAATCTGTGTCACGATAGATCGGGATTGATGATAGCCCCTTAAGGAAGTTTATAAGTTTTGACCAGGCCAAACCTTGCAGGTAGATTTTATTATCCGGCGGTCAAATAAGTTAAGCGAAAGGGTTTAAGGAATTTTTAAAGATGTCGATTAAATTAAATTGTTGGCATAACTAGGTTTCAACATGTTTTAATAATAACATACCAAAGCTTTTAATTGTGCAAATTGAATGTGTTTATAGGACTTTAATGACACAAAAATAATTGAGAAAGAAAAATGAAAGCTATGAAGCATGAAGATCATAGTTAAGTGGCTAAGATCCATGGAGCAAAGAGAAAAACCAAGAAGACAAGAAAAGAACTTGAAGGACTTGAAGATTTTCTAAGTGTAAATGTACTAGGACCTATGTAAGTTCACATATCATTAGTTATATGTGTGAAAGCTCATAGGAGACCTTAGATGGACCATAGGTTGGTTAAACATTTCACAACAAATCATTTTCAAAGTATAAAATATGTTTTAAAATGTTTGAAAGGAAGTTCGGCGAAAAATATGCAAAATTTGTGTGAAGAAAATTGACATACCTTCGGTATTTTGGTCATAACTTTTTGTTCGAAATGAATTTTGTTAGTAGGTTTGAACCATTGGAAAGTAGACTTCTGAGGATTCAATTTGAACACAAGAACGATCCTATTCAAAGTCCGAATGAAAGAGTTATAGTCGTTCGAAGTCGAGCAAATTGAGTAGTCGCGGTCCAGTCGACTGATCACTCGATCTAGTCGACTGAAGTCAAGTTCAGTCGACCGAACAGGCTAATTTTTGAATTTTGAAGTTAACGGCTAGTTTAACATTTTCTTATTTGGTCCAACGGCTAGTACGAACTTTTGGCCTATAAATAGAGCTTTTGAGCTATGATTTTACTAACTTCAAACCTTCAAATCAGTTCTCTCATATATATCAATTTTGTTCTTCAAATTCTTCATTTTTATGAAATATTTTTGAGAGAAAACCTTAGAAATCC